>BQNB010160803.1:0-14756 GCA_026074375.1 Tanacetum coccineum
GAAGAAACTTATAGATGAGTTTAAAGAGAAAGTTGGTTCAATGGTTGATATGTCAAGTATTCGCTTTCTTGATGGGCTTCAGTATCAAGAAAGTAGGCTCATGTAACAGAATCAGTAGTGAATTAAGCCATATGCAAAAGTATATCATGCAAAGGAAACCGGAGGCTTTGGACATAGAACATAGTTCAAATTCATAAACTTAAGCGAAATACATGAAACCATCTAATTACGTAAACTATGAACAAACCAAAAATGACACACTAGCAAACATAATACTCCGCTCTAGATGAGTAGACATATATAGTGATTCCCTCCACGATTCACCAAATAAAATCGGTTAGCAAAACAATTTAAAAACCTTACATCTCTTCCCTATCTTTGTTTTTACAACAACTTTTGTCAAGATTTTTTTTCACCCCGTCATCTAATTTCTAAGTTCCGACACTGGTTGTAGGAGGTGAGTAATATATAGAACGATCCTTATCAGTAGACAAAATTAGTGATTCATTGTAGGAGCTGATAAAAAAGGTACCTTCATCTCCTTCTAAACCAAGAGGATGAAATTCTTGTGACAAAGGTTGGTAGACTTCAAGTGTGTGAGTTAAAAGATAGGGGGGCTTATGAACTTCAACTATAGGTTCGCTGTTCTTTATAAATCCAACTAAGTTTAACCTGCGACGGGTGTCAATGCTGAATAACCTTTTGAACGATGTTATGGAACCACATTTGACCTTTATCACCCATGCAACGAACAATTTATAATCATCCCCTATCTTGTCTCCATAAATAACAATAGACTCTCCCAGCTGCTTACACATATAGAAAGGTTTTGGGAGATGGACTCTTAAACTGTTAGGTATGTCTATCACTTGAAATTTATGGGTATTCAAGTCAAATAAAATAAACATATAAGTTTTGTTTGAAACACCATCAACAGAAACAATCCGTTCTTTAGCAGCCCAATACATAAAACAGACAATAGCAATGTGGTTTGACCGTTTTAGCCGGATTGATTCACGAGGCAGATGTGTAGGCGGAAGCGTCTTCCAGCACCTGGATCTCAATGTATATAAATACACAGCCCACGGTCCTCCTTTCGATACCGGATATGATATCCTTATAATGGTAGGATCAAAAGTCAAGGGATGAACACCAAAACCAAAAGTAATTTTTTTGCGACATGCTTTAGTAGGCCCATAAGGGACATATATACCAACTGTTTTTTTTATTGATGGGTTCCAAAGAGTAACAAACTTATAAGAAAAAAACACCACAATCTGTGCAAACTACCATTAATATTATAAGTGCGATATAATCCATTGATAGGATTTGACCTTAAATGACAAAAAGATGGAGGAATGTGTTGCTCTGGGGTTGAAGAAAAATTATCATCAGCTAATAAACATAAATAATTTCTGACAACTTCATCTTCCTCAAAGGATACAAGAAGACGAGAAGGCTTACTCAGGCGAACACCGTAAGAAACAATGAATTTTCAACTATCTATGAAAGACTTCCATGTCTTTGAAATAGTTCTAAGCTGAAGTAAAGACTTTATAGGAAGTCTTTGCATGATTTCCATTTGAATATCCAATGGTATGTTGTCAGACATTTTAAAAAGGTTCGTGTGCGGAAAATAGATATGTAACGGAACTATATATAAATAAAACTAGTAAATGGTGTCCTAAGAAATTGATAGAAACAACCAGGATAGATTTGTGTTCTCAAGAATAAAAAATAACCATCATAATAAAAAAATAATGTTGTGTTTAAAAGGAAAGTAAATAATACACTTTACGTTATATATATATTAAACAACTAAATAATAGACTTTACGTTTAACCGTTAGCTAGGTTATCCCGCGCATATCGAGAACCATCTCTGGATGGACCTAAATCAGTCATTTGACAAATTGTAAAAACTATAGTTTGAAATCTTGACATTTAAAAAAAACAATTTTATTTCATTCAGATTCAGATTTCTCTTTTTCTTATTCAGATTAAGATGGAAATCAGATTCAGACTTTTCTACCAAATATTTAGTTCAGATTCGCGAATCAGATTAAGAGCCACTTAATAAAGAAACAACACCTAAACAATCACATTAACAATCTAATGATCACATTTTAGTAAACATATGAATTCGGTTTCACCGACTACACGTAGGTTTTTATTCTTGCATCAGTTTCCTACATGCATGCACAACATACCCAACTCAATTCACCACCTTTATCTATTAACTTAAACGTTTTACTTTAAACACGTGAATATTTGACTTAACGTATAATTGTGGTTATCCCGTGCAGGGGCGAAACTTAGAAGGGACTGAGGGGGGTTGTGGACTTGTTGCTCTCCAAAAATTATCAACCCTATGTATATTTTATAACCTTTTATATATGATTTTAGTCATTTTTTATACAAAAATTTCATTGTTGTGTATATCGCCCCCTTAAAAGAACTAATTTTCAAGTTCGCCCCTCCATAGAAAACATTCAAGTTCCGTCTCTAATCCCACGTATAACAAGAAACATCTTTGAACGCATTCCGTTACAAGACTAAGTTTAGTCTACGTTTAACAAGTACATACAAGATGCGCCCCTCTATAGATATAACATTCAAGTTCCGTCTCTGATCCAGTCATTTCAATGTTTTCACCCCAAATCTGGGTTGCACATAGTGATTGTCTGAATTTATCCTTGAGGGCGTTACTTCAACTTAGATACAACACATTAGCAAACAAGTATATGAGAACGAACATTAAATATGTCGTTATAAAAAGATACATTGGATTATACAAAATACTTGTTGTTACATAAGTTCATGGCACTTCAATTGTTCAACAACTAAGTAAAGGATTTAGTTATAAAAAATGTTCCCAAAATGTAATACGCCCAAATCACTTTACGTACTAACTCTTCACAAGAGTCGACCCACATTGTATATGCTAGCACCTTCGTTGCCTGATTGACCTGAGAAAACGATGTCTTAAAAACGTCAAAGCATAATGGTGGTGAATTCACCTATGGTTTATGTAAAATCAATAGTAGGTACCGCAAGAATTCCAAGTGTATGATAAGCAACATTTGCAAACATCATAAAAAGTAATTACGTTTTACCTAAGCTCATGACACTGCTACGCTCGCATGTATGAATGATAATAAAATTGCTAATAAATGACCCTAGCTGAATGATGTTCTAACCCACGCAACATCCACTATCCGACATGGTATACGTTTTGTTGTCTGGCAATCCGCACAGTGAGCGTCTATCACCCAACGGATGTCAATCCCAAATAGATCTATTATTTATAAAACATTCGCGCTCTCACACTATCCAAGTTGTGTGATTGACAGATGCATGATAAAGGACTCAGTGGTTATCAGCTACTTAGGCAAACAACGGTATTGCATTTGTATATAAATGTTCTACCATGCGTACCCACAATTTTTAAAACAAAGCATGTTCTCACCCTAAAGATGTAAACCATTAAATAATGTTACCAAATGTGCAGGCTATGATCTCACCTCAGTTATGGTATGTGTCCTCTTCTGAATGATGAATATATTCCAAGTATAGTCAAATGAATCACATCGTCAATAACCTAGTAATACACGGCCAGTCTTAAGTCTACAAGTTTTAGGCTAACGAAGTATTCTTTATATTAAACTAAATATCTATTGATAAGTCTTATTATATTGTTATCACTTGTTGTGGTGGTGCCACATGTTTGTATTGTATTTGTCTTGTACGTGATTGTCTCTGCGGAAATACGATATAAGCGTTGTTAACATAAATATTCATATTTATTATGTAGTCTTTGTTTGTATTTAACTCGTATAAATATCCGAATATATTTTATAACTCGTCGATTCGTTAAGTGTTTATAAAATTCACTTTCGTTCATAAAACCACCCTTACGGTTTTTTTTGTATTCAACAATCAGATGCCCTAACGTGTTTATGTTAAATATATATAGGATTTTTGAAGCAATATTAAACCCTTAGGTTTCAGAATACACTTTTAGTCCTCCAACTTTCAAATATTATACACTTTTGGTCCCTTTATATGTATACAACAGCCCCTTTAAGCTTTTAGAAGGTCTAAACAGTCCTAGACCTTTAAAATAGTTTTTGATAGTTTTAACCCTTGAGTTTATAAATTGACACTTTAGTCCACTTACTTGAAAAAATCGTGTATTTTAACTCCATTTAATGTTTCTAACAAGTGGCATTAGGTTTCATTAAACGCCAATAAGCCATATAAGCCTGGTGTAGCATATAAATAAGGCTCGGATGAGCTATATTGTGGCTTAATTGACCTTTTTGGGCCCTGATTAAGTCCTAATAAGCATTTATAATTGTCAATTAAAAGGATTTTATCTAAGCACATTAAGCCACTGTTATTAATGGCCATTTAAGCTTTAATGGTTTCGGTTTTTGGCCATAAAATAATGCTCGAGTCGGTGAGATTTATTTGAGTTTATTGGGCTTACGTTGTTAGACCAATAACTTTTAACCAGAATACTTTTAAAAGTCCATATAAGTTTCTAAGATATGAATACTCTATTAATTTCTAGCCTTTAATGGGCACTTTAAGGTACTTTTTTTAATTGTTCGTGTTATCAATTAATACGCACATATAACTCGTTATTTGGGCGTTTTGGTTTTTCCCTTGCCCAAACATAGACCCGAATAGGTTACACGACTGTTCCACTTTGTTTTCTTTACTTAGCGTTCCTAATTTAGCATTTCTTAAGTCACTATGTTTGCTTATTAAGATGTCCACTGCCTCAACATAATAAGCTATTTATAGCTTATATGTGCTCTTAATTATAGTTTCCGCGGATTGGACTCAGTTTAATGGGCTAACTAAGTCCATTAAGGGTTCGCAAGGTTCCTAATGAACCATTTAAGCCCATGCAAGTTTGATACAAGCAGCGTTATGAGTAGCGGAGTGAGGAATCCTAAATAAGACTCGTTACGAGTCGTTGATTTATAAGCCGTAGTTTTGTTAAGCTGTGGCCTGTTGGGCTGTTGGGTCCATTCTATAGTCCCGTGTGGGGTCTAACGAACCAAATGTGGATCCCATTTAAGCTCTTAAGTTTCTAACATTTGTTAACAGGTTCATACTATGACATTAATAAATTCGTTTAGCTTAACGAATTTATGGTCTGCCAATTTTTTATTAATTCCCGATTCGTCCTTAATCGCTAGTGCACGAATTTTCGCCAAAGCCATAGAAGGACTCCCACCAGTTTCTAGATAACTATGTCCCTCGCGTATAGTTTTGTGTACCTGTGTTTTACGTGATAGTTTCAAGCTTATTTTCTATTATTGCAATTTAATATGATACATTAAAGGCATAACTCGATTTCTAAACGAGTTTTATTCATGTTAGCCACCATACTAGATCTTATACTAGATATATTAGTGCAATCATGTGACCGCAGTGCATGGTCGGTAACCCATAGCTAATGTTCTATGCTACACAGTACAGTTGGTTCCAAATCAAATTTACGAGAGAATATTTCAACAAATTGATTCGATAGTTGAGGAAGAATACAGAATTAGTAAATGTGACTTTGAAGATGCGTGTATTGTTCGAGAGAACTTCTACAGATGGTTCCTAGAGACTTGTTCGAGTTATGGGAATGGTTTTTAACTCAATGTGTTATACCCAATCGTTGTAGTTCGATAGTAACCCAAAGCTACGCAAAGCTTTTAGAATAACTCATACCTGTGGTCGTGTATTATCACCTACCTAAGACCTTGTGATGATTGATTTAATGGTACCTTGTATCCTTATAATTGGTATCGTGAGTGTGCGTATAGATCTAAATCGAGTTATTACTTAACCCGATAACAATATGAGGATATATATGAGAATGGTTTTTGTAGATAGAGTGTTTCAGAGTTTCAAGAGTGTTTAAGTTGTCAATGTATGGGTATTTATTGGCTTAATAACTAGTTTAAGCTTTCCTTGTTACCATATATCCTTATTACTAATTTCGGTGTGTCCTTATCGAGGTGGTTTATTATTAGAGGGTTCTTTTTGTTCGCTTAAACTATGGTTCTACTACATACCCACTTAAGTACTCTCTTATTACCCAATGTTGTACAAGATATGCTGGGATATGGAAATCTTATGATTTGTTTGTTTGTTTACTTTTAGTCGCGACATCTAAGAGAGCAAAGGGATAGTCAAATGGTTATTTAACTTTTGTGTAATAGTTAAGTAAGGAGACTATTTCTTGAGATACAAGTTTTTAATATAACCGTTAAGTTGTACATTGTATTGTGGAAGGATCCATGAAGGATTTGTTTGCTAAGATTAATCACAGGTGAATGGTTGTGGGTTGTCCTCACACCGATATGTTGATAAGTGGTTTCATCTAACAATTCTTAATAAATGAAATTTTGTGATTTATGTTTATAAGTGGGTGTAATGGTTTACGTCTGGGTAAGTCTAGGTATTTTCGGGGTGTGTGCAAATGTATTTTATTACGAAACGTAAGCCTTTTACATGACTAAATAAAAATAAAATAAGCATAATGTTAATAATTATTTTCCTATATAAGTTATTGATAACAACTTGTTTGATGACAAGACCTTAATTTTATTTAATGATCGTTTACAATTAATCTGATTATTTCTAAGTCTACGCGATATTTAGCTTAAATGTTACATTAAAAGTAATAACGCGTATCGGATCAAAATAAATGGTGATGAATAATAGGAGTCGTAAAATGACCTGAAATTGAGAAATGTTACATATAACAAGAAACATCTTTGAACGCATTCCGTCACTAGACTAAGTTTAGTCTATGTTTAACCAAAGTAACGCAATATTTATTCTCATTGAGACTTGTTAATTTTTATGTCATTTGCATTTGATTTTCCACAAGTTTAAGTCATTGCTCTTTTATCTCTGCATTTACATTTCATGACATGCGTGCATATTATAACTTTGCATTTCTATTGTCATTATGTATAGAATATGAGTTTTTTATTCGGGATTAGTACATATGTTATATTCTTGACTTTTACCCTAATTAGAGAGACCCTTGACTAGCTAGTTCTATTAACCTCATTACTAACACATAACAGACTGCCCTTTTTTATCTCATGTTCGCAATATAATAAAGGTTCCAAAGCAAGGGATTTTATGAATATTTCATTAAGGGTTTTTAAGTAATGCTAGGTTTCAGCGTACTTCAAATTAGGGTTTACTAAGCTTTTGGGATAGATTCTTGTTGAAACTTCTTTGACCCCAAAACACTACCTATTTGCGGGTATGACATTTCATAACTACTGCTAAGTTACTCGGATTTATCATAATATACTATTATTTCATATCAACTTTGTATAGAATCTGTAGTGTTTAACAAAATCTTAACATCCTTTGTGGCAAATCTCTTTTCAATATAGTGTTCTTATATAGCGTCTTAAGATATACTCAAAACGTGTATTTTAACGACTCATCTTAGAGGTCGTTCTGTCTTTTCTGTATCATTTTAAGCAATATGTAGTCATGTCTCTCGGTTATACCTTCGCTAAAACTTTATTTTAGAGTGGGTGACTACAGTTGATGGGTATTACTAGTGTCTTGAAAAGTCAGCTTCAGGGCTGAGTGATTTGAAGGACATCTTAGATACATGATTATGTTAATTAAGGGTTCGGTTACATGAGCTTAGTGCAATAGTAATACTTTTCCAGATATTGTATTTATTACTATAACATTCTATGTGAACTTAAAACCCTTTTGTTTTGTGCTGTATCAAAACACGTCTTTGTTAAACATTATTTATTCAATCAAACGTGTATTTTCTAAACGACTCATATAGAGGTCGTTCTTTATATCTTGTATCTTGGATATGACATGTCTTCCCTCGGTTACCTTCACATCTCGCAGGATATTTGGGGATGTGACAATATGTAGTGAAATAAGCTATGAAAATATTACAAGGTTTTGATAATGAAAAAAGATATTATAACATTTTTTCGCGACTATTAACATTTTTGTTATTAAGTTTGAAGAGAGTTGTTCTACAAGACTCGACATCAAATTGATTTATTGGTTTTTTTGGTATTAGGTAGATTATGAAAACAATTTAGGATAAGAGATGTGTAAGGGTGTAAGAGTGAGTAATAATCTTGTCCATGAATAGTTGTGTGTTCTTGTCGATTACAGTTAAAGTATAAATTATGTATGAGGGTTTGGCCGCTGTTGGGTTTTAGTTAGCTAACTCTGGGACCAAGAGCTTCAATAAAGACACATAATTGTTACGCCCTCGCCTATTATTGATCAATTTTTAGCCAACCCTTACATCGACTTAAATTATGTCACTTTTGTAAAAATATGTGTCGTGACGTTCTACATTTGAATAGAGATATAATTCACACAAATTTATAGTTTTCACCACTGTTGATTATGGTATATTGTATTTTTTAAATGATGATTAGATTTAGGTCCATAAGAATAAACTGGATAACGTTTGCAGTTAGACCTTATTTTCTTATAGCAGATGTAACTAATAGGTGTGCCCTTTTACTTCTGGCTATTTGTTTATTGGATGTCTCGATATAATAAAGTACTAAATAGCTTTGTTGGAATTTGACTTTAGGTCTGTTTGGAAAAAAATTGCGTTGTTATAAGCATATTATCTTCTTATAGCCTAGTTGTTCTCAATATTTTACATTGAAAGGGATGAAATAGGAATATAAGCATTGTAAAGTAGGAAGAGGGAGTGAAGAGGTAGGAAAGATAGATGTGCGTTTTATATTGCATGTTTCTTTGATGTGCTATAAAGATGTGATATGAAAGCTTGGAAGAAATGCTTTTAACAAATTGCTTACACGATAAATGTAAGAATTATACCTTTTAATACGAAAAATAGGTTAAGAAAGTTGAGGACAAAAATATAAGACAAATGTGTCATTTACTATAATGTCATGTAGGGGTTTACTTCACTTCACCCAATGTGGATGAAGTTATTTCCCTATAAAAGTATAAATAGACCCACAACCGCATCAGTTTCTTCCACTCTCTTTTCTTTTTCATTCTTACAAAAATATTCTTTACGATACGACCAAATGTTACTTTACTTCTTTGCTATTCACTTTCATGTCCACCAAAAAGTAACTCGAGAAATAGGAACATTGCATATTTGCGATTGGGGCCTCAATAAGACTTATGTAATATAGTTGTTATCTTTAGGTTTTTGTTTAAAAAACTACTTTATATAGAAATGCCCTTTTTAGTCATTTTACATGTTAAGCAATATATAATTCATTAATTTGGTTGTCAAACACAAACCCTCTGTATGTTTTAAATAACTTTTAATACTCAAGACCATGTAAAAATAAACACTATCTCAATCTTCCAAAGTCAATACAACATGGACTTTTTATATTATTTCTTATTCATCGATCTTAATGATTCCTGCTCCCCATTAAACCTTTCTTCTACTTAATTTCACACAATCTTACTTAATAATTTCACCAAAAACCCTAATTGCTACCACCATTACAAACCACATTGTGTAAACTGGTCATGTTTAGTGTTTATTGTTTAGATGTTTTACAGTTAATATTAACATGATTACTGTACTTTTAACCCTTAATTTTGAATAATTTGTTGACTTATAAACCTTAATCTTTCCTTTTTCATTGTATGTAACAGGATAATACCACCACGTATGAATGGGGTTTCTCTAGGAGTTAGATTTGATGGTTGTTTCATGCATGTACCTTTAAGGTATCAGGATGGTAAAAAATTAAATATTTTTTATTCTTATTACTGTGCAAATCTTTTAACTTTATAAATTAAATAAATAAATATTTTCTCACTCCTTAAAAAACCTCAACACTTTCCTAATATACTAAGATATATACTGTTTATTAAATTAATATACCTATAATTCAACCTTTAAAACATCTAAACCTTATAAGTAATATTCTACCCAATAACCGTCGTCCCCTACTCCGCCAGTCCCTCCCGCCGGCATCCTCTCCCGCCACCGCTCTCGCTCTCACCGTTTGGAACCCCACAATAATAAACTAATATAAATAAATAATATGCGTCCCCTTCCGCTTATGACCTATCACTATAATGGTATTGTGTTGTTGCTATTGGCACGCGGTCCACCCTACACAATAGTTTATAGCACTAGAAATTATAAGTATAATGAGCTTGGTGTCTGAACTCTCATGATGCATGTTGGCAGATGAGTGTTGCAAGTACCCCCCCCCCCCCCCCTTCGACTGCACCTATGCATCGAAGAATCAAATCGCCCCACCGAGTAAAGTCGAAGATGACCCCGTCAAATCACACAACAGATTTAGATTCTTGCACCTTTAAACTGATCAGGTGGTACTAAGCCGCCGCCACTCCTATCCCCCCACTCGGCTGCCCCCTCGACCCCCAGCCCCCCCTCGCCACTCCCCTTGCCTCGAAGGAGTGAAGACAGATCAACAACAGAACAAGACAATCCATTAGTAGAGCGCGATGACATATCCAAGAGAGGTTATAATATTTTGTTGAAGTGTAACTTGGAATATTCTGTAGTGATTGTATGGTGCACAGCTTTTGTTTATACTTTTAAGTGCACTTATGTTGGTTAAAACAATTTTTAAATCCATGGGTCTGTAAGGTTGTAAACAACTTGTGACATATTTGTCAGCATTCTAGCGCAAGTACGTTATGTGACTTGATTATCTACTCTGTCCATTCTTAAAACTCTATAGAGTTAGCAATTTTGTATACACCATAATCGGAAGTATTAGTCTTAGATGTCATTTGTAACGTGTAATGATTAAATATGATAAAATAGTAAGTGTTCATTATTTTAATTTCATTTTCTTGTTTACGCCGTCTTGATTTTCCTAACTGACATGCACATGAATTTAATAATGGTCAACACTTCAAATCTTACCTAAACTTACCATAATATATTTTATTTGTCGGTTATGTCCATTGGGTCCATATATTTAATGATTCTCAAGTTAGAAATAAATAAAGAAGGGCAAAGTTGTAATGCCAAATGTTTTTAGTTTATTTTCACTTTCCTTTCCTCTAACATATTGTGAATGTGAAAAAGTTTTGTCAAAAAAAACATACAACTTTACCCTAATTTCGGCACTTTCATTTTTACATTTCTTTTAAAATACTACTCCTTCTTTCATGTTCACTAAAACAAACTCTTGAGAGCAAATTTCCTATTCAAATTCTTTTTTCTAGGAGACAACTATTTGATGGTTTGATAATCTATTCCGTTAAGTATCTATTGTCCGCACTCTTTTTCAAAATGTCTGATAACATACCATTGGAGGTTTCAAATGGAAATCATGCATTTTAGACTTCGGTAAAGTCTTTACTTTATTATGATCTATTTCAAAGACATGGATGACTGTCATAGATAGTGGGGAAAGTTCATTGTTCGTTACGGTGTCTTACGGCACTCGCGATTTTCTCGAGTAAGCCTTTTCGTCTTCTTGTATCGTTTGAGCAGGATGATAGTTATATTAAATTTTATATTTGTTATTAGATGATAATTTTTCTTTAACCCTAGAGCAACACTTTCCTCCATCTTTTCGTCATTTGACGTCAAATCTTATTAATGAATCGTATAGCAGTTACAGTTATAATGGTAGTTCACACGAATTATGGTGTTTTTTTCTTATAAGTTTGCTACTGTTTAGAACCTCAATAAAAAAAATAGTTTCTATATTACTCCAATTTGGGGAGCTAGTGTATAAGCATGCCATGAAAAATTTGCTTGTTAATTTTGGGTGTTTCATCCTGTGGACTTTTGATCCTACTATTATAAGGATATCATATTCGGAATCTAAAGCAGGACCATGGTCTGTGTATTTATTTCCATTAAGATCCGGGTGTTGGAAGACTCTTCCGCCTACACATCTGCCTCGTGAATCAATCCGACTAAGAATCATGGATCAACCACATGTTTGCGTGATTGTTTCATTTATTGGGCTGCTGGGTGAATCTATTGCTTGTTCTTTTTGGGGGGTTGGTGTTGCAATACATAACTTATTTGATTGTTTCATTTGATTGATTTTACCCATAAAATTTCAACTGATAGAGCATACCATAATAGCTTAGAGTCCACCTCCCACCTCCCAAAACCTTTCTACATGTGTAAGCTGGGAGAGTCTATTGTTATTTATGGAAACGAGATAGAGGATGATTATAAATTGTTCATTACATGGGTGATAGAGGTCAAACATGGTTCCATAACATCGTTCAAAAGGTTATTCAGCATTGACACCCGTCAAAGTTTAAGCTTAGTTGGATTTACAAAGAACAGCGAACCTATAGTTAGAGTTCATAAGCCCCCTATCATTTAACTCACAGGCATGAAATCTACCAACCATTGTCACAATAGTTTCATCCTGTTGGTGTAGAAGGAGAAGAAAGTAAAAAATTTCTCAGCTCCTACAACGCATCCCTAATTTTGTCTACTCATCCGGATCGTTTTATATATATATCATCTTCTACAATGAATCGCTAATTCTGTCTACTCATCCGGATCGTTTTATATATTACGAGTACTACTAAGTTTGTTGTTTATCCAGGAAATAGATGGTTTTATGTATTTCGCTTAAGTTTATCCAAGAAAACTATGTCCAAAGCTTCCTGTTCCTTTTGCATGATATACTTTTAAATATGGCTTAATTCACTACTGATTCTGCCTATTCATTTGACGTATCTATATTGTTTCATACAAAAGATAAAGTGATTGTTGTTTCTAATATAATTACCCAAGAAACAACCATAAAAGAAGTCCCAGTTGATACACATGAACTTACTTTCTTGAATCTTGATAGTTGTAGTATGTTTGTGTGATTAGGGGTGCCACCAGTGATACACAGTGATGTACACAGTACAACACCTTGATGCATGTTTTGTGTTGTATGATAAAAAAAATAGTGTGTACAAATCACCTCCCATATTTAATTGATACGTTCATATGGAGTAGTGGAGTACTACTTAAGTTAATATCAATAAAGGGCAATGTCGTAAACTCGTAATAACAAATGTTTGACTTTTATCCCAAATGTGAAATGAAAGTTCTGTTAAAAAAACACAAATTGCTTGCACTTCCAAGTGTCACCATATTAGCAATGAATCATTTCAATGAATAGTTGGGTCTTGTCATGAAGGAATCAAGGTAATTATGAATGTATTAGTAATTCATAAGACTCCAAAAAACCACGTAAATGGGTTAAGCCTATTTGCTCGAATTTTTAAGCCACAACTCGACCTAAATTATATCATTATTTGTAACATGTTTTTGTATGGCTCTTAACTTGACTAAAGCAAAATACATACAGAGAGTGATCACGATTCGTGGTTGGAAAGCTTCGAATCTAATGAGTTAGATTTAGCATATGATTTAAGAATGAAATACTTTGTATGCCATTATATGCTATTTATGTTTATTCATTAAAACTTAAAATTAATGCATGGATGTTTATAATTCTTCATACTGTTTAAGATTGTTTTGTTTAAAGTTTTAAACATTTTTTCATTAAGAACTAACTAACAAGATATTATTGATAAAGGTTAAATAAAAAAAGACCACACAAGTTGGTAAGGCCCATTCTCGACATTTTTTAAGCCACCACTGCACTCGACCTAAAATTTGTCACTATTATAGTAGTATTATACAACATACTAAAAATGAGTATGTTATTTTGTCATCTAGCATCATGGGCTCAAGGTTTTCCTTTGGGCTCTCATTTTGGGCCAGCCCATTTGGGTTTTCCTTTGGGCTCGCACAAAAACAAGCCCCGTCGCAACACGCGGAAGGTTCAGCGCTTATCAATCAAAAACCGCCCTATGTTACGCCAAAAAAACTAAACTTTTTAAGAAAAAATAAAAAAAAATGAACGCCCCCGCAGCAACGCGTGGGCAATCATGCTTGTTTGTAACAAAGATGAAGACGATAAAACAAAATAAATGCATACCGAGTACAGAATAATTTTGCCTCATGCCAGAAGTAATTGCAAATATTATTGAAAACTAGTAGTATTTGTTAGGTTGAATAAAAGATTACATAGATAGATGTGTAATTGTACACACAAAACAAAAACAAGTAAATCGTTAGTAAGCCGCACGCCTGCACACAATAAAAAGAGACTTTATACTACAGTATATGTTTACATGTTTATATCTTCTCCAGGTTAACAACAATCTTGGCAAAATTCTTATTTACTAGATTCCAGAGATGTCTAAAAATCAAGCCAATCACGCTGGAGATAACTTTGCACAACCACATTCAGTCCTTACAAACGACGACCTTTTGACAGAAATATTAATCCGATTACCTATACTCTGTATGTATCTCTTTACATTTGTACCCAAACAATAGCGAAGAATTCTCACATCCCCTCATTTCACCCATAACCGCAGCCAAATCAATAACCTTGATCCTCCTACTGGTCTTTTTGTTAGTCACAATATATATCCATTTAAATGTGATTTTGTGTCGTTAGATTCCAAAATTCAGTCCAGAAAAGGCACTATGGAGAACTCCTTTACTCTTGCCTCTACCAAGGCAGTTGTGAATGTCAAGATCGTGCAGTCTTGTAATGGTTTGCTTCTATGTGCTGGACCGGGGTGGCCTGCTTGTAATTACATATATAATCCATCCACTAATATGTTTAAAATGCTTCCGCCACCAGATTACTCGCATGTTGATTCACCTTTTTATACAAGTGTTGGACTGAGAATGGC
>BQNB010160804.1:0-11747 GCA_026074375.1 Tanacetum coccineum
ATTATCTTGTGTTATTGATCTGATAAGTAACACGCCCCGGATCCTTATTCCGCTGCGACCCATTTTGGGGGTGTTACAAGTATGTCACAACCTAAAAAGATAGAAATAGAAGAAAATCCTATATTTATACCTTATAATATAGATAAACCAATTAATTTAGGAGAACAAGAAACCATATTAAAAGAAATAAATGAAAAATTACACAAATTAAATATTAATAATATCAATGAAGATGACATTGAAGATGAGATAACAGATCTAGAAAACTAGTTTAATGATAAATTAGAAATAAATAAAATATAATATAATACATACACTCCTACAGCAGAAGCAAGAAATTATTATCATAGACCCTCACTTCCTGACATGGGTTTTGAAGAAAGAAATACATTATCACAAGCTCATTATAGTGGTACTGAAATATATGAATGGAATATAGATGGTCAAACAGAGCATCAAATATCAAATTTATTACAAGAAATGACTATGGCAGCTAATGCTTACAAAGCTCATAAATCATGAAAGAAACTTAATTAATAAATCATAATACTTAATTGGATAAAAGTTCATAAGAGAAAGAATGAATATATAGAAATCTGTTATAAATTTATACCTTTAAAATCTTTAATACAATGGAAATCTGAAGTATTACAATCTTGAGTAGAAATCTGATTTAACGTCTGTTCTAAAGATAATGGAGATAATATAATTTGAAAATCGAGAGTCTTTGAACATCTGGTTGTGGATAGTTATAATGAGGGTTTTTTCTTCATAAAATGGAGAATGCTCTTCCTTCTTTTCTTCTCTTTCTTTTATAGTAGTCTTGAGTAGGTATCCTTCTTTGGTTAACCAGCAAATGCCAGTTAAAGTTGCATAGCTGTCTTCAATAATTAGTCTTCTTTAATAAAGCTCCTTCTTTAATAATGCTGCAAACAACTGTCTTCAATAATATCTTCTTTTGTTTGCCACTATCTTCAATAATGCTTTCTTTTATCGTCATTGCTTACGTCTTGAATAGTACTTCTTCTAGAAATCCTAGCTATCTTTACATTATTCTCTACTTTTCTTATTTCAAAAGATTACATTTTATAATAAATCTATACTATCGTAGGGATCTTGAGAATCCTGGAATAAATCTTCACTAGGAGTTGGAGATCGTTTGATATAATTCATCATTTTTGCAAATTCTTCATCATCGTCACAATCTAAAATCTTTTTAGCAAGCTCACTATTTGATTTTGATAACTTTGATACTGACTTTGTCTTTATAGTGGACGTACTTGGGGTTTCTTGAATAAGACTTTTGTAATATTTGGTAACCGCTTCTTTATCTGCTTGATGATCATTAACCTGTTTCCACCACTTAACACTAAATTGTCTGATTAATAATGGTGGTGATGTGCCTTCTGCTTCTTTCTTTTTATGTGTGAAGGATAAAATCCATGGTAACTTAAATATGGCTGAGAACTGGAGAGTGTACTCGAATGATGGTACACCTTCTTGTATAAACAGATTCTTATATTGATTATATCCTTCTAAAACTTTTGTAGGAAAACTCTCTGGGATCTGACCCATACATTTAAACCACTTTACAAACCATTTTGGATAATTTAATGAAAATTCTTCAGCAAAGTGAAAAAACCAAGTATGAAAGTGGGCTTTTAACAAAAATGCTTTGTCCCAAGCTTCCATATAATCATAATAATTATAGGCGAGATAATCTGGATAACATGATAAAGTCTTGTGTGTACAGGGTCGATTTCTCCATTCTTCCAAAGTAATAACTTTAATTATTTTAACTTTACTAAATCCTATTTTTTCTGGTTCATTGTTGTTATAGTTTTGACGAATTTGAACGGACTGACTATCTAATAATATAGCTTCATAATATAGTCTGGTTTGAAAATCGTTTTTATAAAAATTTGTTTCTTTTGGAAATAAATAATTTAACAAAACAGTGAACCCTTGATTTAACTTTTGTTCTTCAATGGGTTCAAGAATCTTTACAACTTGAGTATTTAGGTTAATATGAAATTCTGTTTTATTTGTGGATGAAGAGGCAGTTGTTGGTGATCTGTTATAAGGATTGGGAGAAGGTGGCAGTCCTTGTAATTTGGCTAATACATAATAAGTTGGTCTTGTTATTGGACTGGTATTAGGTGTAGGTGGGTATGGAGTAAGGGGAATGAATCTGTTCTGTGAATAATTTGTAGGTGACGAGGGAGATGGTATTCTTGGTAAAATAGGTGATAAGGGAGATGGTAATCTTGGTAAAATAAAAGGAGTATGAGTTTTTGGTTTTGGTAAAACAACCATCTTTTTATCAGAACTCATCCCTGTAAAAATTCTTTTGATAAGAAATCTGGTATATAATTGTTTTCTCCTTTAATATGGCTCAATTTCTATTCGAAAAATTACTTATTCAAGGCTTGCCATCTCGGCAATAATTTGTTAGAAAATACAAATTTTTAACATCTTTTTCAATAATAGATTTTGCAGAAAGACAATCTATTCTTAATAAAAAAGGTTTCATATAAAGATCATCTTCAAATTTTTTTATATTTAAAACAATACTTAAAATTTCTTTTTTAACAGTGGAGTAATTCTTTTGAGTATCATTCCAAGATCCTGAATAAAATCTAACTAATGATTCTGTTTTATTATCTTTTAACCTTTGCTTAAGTATTCCTCCATATCCTATGTCGCTAGCATCTGTTTCAACTATAAGGTATGCCTCAGGGTGAGGTATGTTTAAACATGGTAATTCTTTAATCTTTCCTTTTATTTCTTATAAACTATTTTGTGTTGATTTTCTGTCTGGTTTAGGGTTCTTCTTTTTAATTCTTTTCCATATAATGGTTTACAAAGACTTCCCAAATCTTTGAAGAAATCATGTATATAATTTAAACATCCTAAAAATCTTTGTAACTGTTTTTTGTCTTTTATTTCATCAGGGAATTTACTTGTAAATTCTAAACTTCTGTCTATAGGTTTAATAGTTCCTTGGACTATGTTATGACCTAAGAATCTTATTTCTGTTTTACATAGGCTTATTTTTGTAGGGGAAACTGCTAAACCATTTTTATATATTATATCATAAAATATGTTTAAATGCTTAAAATGTTGATCTATGTTTTTTGAAAAGATTAATACATCATCAATATATACTATAGCGAAATTGTTTATAGGAATAATTATATCATTCATAATATTCTGAAATTCTGATGGTGCATTTTTTAATCCAAATGGCATAACATTCCATTCATAATGCCCAAAAGGCACATTAAAACCTGTTTTATATCTATCTTTTTCCTCAATCTGTATTTGCCAAAATCCTGATTTCATATCAAATTTTGAAAAGATTTTTGAATCATATAATCTTTTTAATAGATCTCTTTTATTGGGTATAGGATATCTAATCCATTCTAATACTTTATTTAAAGGTTTATAATTTATAACCAATCGTGGTGCTCCTCTCTCTAGTTCGGCTTGATTCATAACGTAAAAGGCTGAACATGACCATGGAGACTTAGAGGGTTTTATTAATTTTTTGTCTAATAAATCTTGTATTTCTTTTTTACAGTGTGATTCTAATTCTTGAGACATATGTATAGATCTTGATCTTGTAGGGATATCTTTCTCATTAAATTCTTTAATATAAGGTAATTCTACTATATGTTGTTTTCTTTTCCAAAAAGCATTGGGTATAGTTGCACATACATTATTTTTAAAATTTTCTTCTATCTTATTAATTTTATTTTTTTATAGTTTCTTGTTGTAATTGTTTTATTATTCTTATGTCACTTATTTCATTTATCAAAAATTTTATATGCTTTTCTTTGTTATGTATCATATTTACTTCTTTTGTTACCATTGGTGTAGTAAACTCAAATGTTAATTCTTTATTTAATATTTTAGTTAAAATACCTTTTTCATTTACAGAAAAGGGATATATCTGTGTTACAAAAGGTTGTCCTAATATAATCTGAGAACTTAAATTTTTAACTAATATTAACTGAGTTTTAAAACAAACATTGTTTTTACAAATATGAACTTTAGATAATTTATAACTTATATTTAATTTAGATCCATTTGGACCAGATAATCTTTGAGATGATTTTTCATAGTATTTAGTAGGTATTATTCCTTCTTGAATACAATTTAAATCTGCTCCTGAATCTATTAACGCTATTAGAGATAATTTAAATTTTTCATTGATTACTATATTTACTCTAGTGTACCATCTTTGACAATTTATCGTTTGTATTTCATTTACTATTAAAGTATCTTTATCTTTATTAACTTCTGATGTGTTTATTATTTCTTTTTCTTTATTTTTATCTTCTAATGTTTTTACTTGCTGTTTTAATATTGTTATTTCTGTTTTTATGTTTTTTAGTTCTTCTTGTAATTCTGGAATTGTTATTGGTTTTGTTTCTTTATTAAATCTTTTACATATTTCGTCAAAATTATATATTCTTTCATTTTGTTCTTTTACTCTATCTATTGTTTTTGGTTTTCCTAATTGTTCTTTTAATCTATCTAAATACATTTTTCTTAATTCTTTATCTTCTACTCTTCCTATTAAATCTGATAGTCGTTTTACTTCATTATCTTCTTGAATAGTGTTTATTTCTTTATAATCACAAGTACAATTTCCTATACATTCACATTCTTCTGATTCGTTACTACTAGTAGATTCATTTTCTATAATATTTAAATCATTATCTTCAAAATTTGATATACTAGAATCACTAGATTCTTCATTAATCATAATTTTCATAATTTGATTTTTGAGTTCGTCTGATATCTTTAATTCATTAATTTTCTTTTTAGTATAACAATTGTTTGAAGTATGTCCTTGTTTTCCACACTTATAACACGTTATTGTATCTTTAAAATTTTTATATTTTTTTTCTTTATTAAATTATGTTCTCTTTCTATTTTTATTATATCCTTTCTTGTAATTGTTATATTTTTTACTTGATTTTCTATATCTTTTAATATATTTATTTTCTCTTGGTACTTTTCTATAATTTCTTGAAGGTAATTTTATTGTTTCATAACCATATTGTTCACAAAATATTCCTAATTCTTTTTTGTTATTTATTCCTTCCTTTTTAATTTTATCTTTTAATTTTAAATCAGAACAAATTGATAATCCTACTTGATTTGTGAAATTAAAAATTTCTCCATATGTTATTTCTCTATACGGGATCATATTATTATATATACTAGCTAACTTATTTCTTACTTTCTCTGCAAATAATCTAGGTAAAGCTATTTATTTCTTACTTTTTCTGCAAATAATCTAGGTAACCCTGCTATAAATCTTTCTTTCCAATATGCTTCTCTACAATCAGGTCTGGTCATTACTTTAGTTAAAAATACATCTGTATACCATCTAAAATCTGATAACTTTCTACATGTTAAATTTAATAATATTACTGAATTTCTTTCTTGATATGCTGTTGGATCTCCAACAAAGTTCTTAAGTATTGCAAATATAAGAAATGTTTTGTCCATATCCTCAAATTTGTGTTTTCCAGTTTTTACAATTATTTATCAAGTTTTTAAATAACTAAAGATCTTTTTAAGCTTTTAATATTATCCATTTTTTCTATGCTTATCTTAAAGATAAACATCAACCACCAGCCTTTTAGATTGCCAGTGAATCCCTGCAATCAAAATGTTGAACTATTTGTAATCAGTATTCTTATAGGTCTTTGGTAAAGCCATTACTGATCCCCCATAATTTTAGTCATTTCTTGTGTAAAAAGATTTGATATTTGATGTTCTGTTTGACCATCAATATTCCATTCATATATTTCAGTGCCACTATAGTGGGCTTGTGATAACATATTTCTTTCTTCAAATTGCATATCAGGTAGTGTAGGTCTGCATGATAATAATTTCTGCTTGCTTCTTCTGTAGGGATGTGTATGTATTACTCTATTTTATTTTGTTTATAGAGAGTCAAATTTATCTTAAATTAGTCTGTGGTTTCTAAGATCTGTATATTATCATCTCTATGTCAATCTTCATTGATATATAATGATATTTAAATTTGAGTATTATTTGGCATTTATTTCTTCTATTAATATATCTTCTTGTTCGTAAACCACCATTTAGCACCCATATAGCCGATTCATAAAGAATACAAGATAATAAAGTAATAAAACTGTGACCAGAAGATAGACTTCATATGATGACTAGCACCAAGAATCATAACGACCACTAGGGCAAAAGCATACCAAGGATGACAAACCATTACCGAAGAGGTTGCTAAGGCTTAGAGGCTGGAAGGCCAAAAACTTTTAAAACTGCTTGATCAAAGATGGATCCAAAGAAGGTGCAACAACACCATTATTAGTGCTGAGATGGCACGTTTTGCATGTTTGAGTGAGTTTCGAGTTCTGTAAGCAGAGGTGTATGACGTTTTCCCCTTTGCAAATTAGGACACAGTAGATTTTTCCAATGACCATTATGATTGCAATAAGCACACTCCCATCAATAAAACCTTAGAAGTTGATCTATTTTTAGTACCGAGGAATGTCCTGGTACGGTTGTGTAACAAGCAAAAAACAAAATGTCCAATAAACTTCTTACAACATGAGATTTTCAAACGAACCTATTTTGCAAGAAGTTTACTAACAATTGAATCAACAAATGGTAAGGAATCACGATGTAAAATAGAGCCTCGCAGTTCCTCAAAGTCATGACGTAGTGTCATAAGAAACTGAATCAAATGTTATGAGTCTCTCCTTTTAACATACGGATCAAAGCTGCTCAATTCTAGTGGTTCAATCAAAGCTAACTGATCCCATAGAACAGACATAGCTGAGTAAAAATCTTGAATGCCCATATCATTCTACTAAAATTAACAAATATTTTTCTCAAGCTTATATTGTTTGGCAAAATTAGATTATGTGTATAATTTAGCAAGATGATCCCACACAGGATTAGCAGGGTCATATTTTTCCAACTGAGCCCCAATAGATAGCGTGGCAGAATTATTAATTCAAGTTATAACCTTGGAATTATCAACCTCTCATATATCCAACAAACCTGCATAATTCTCAATTAATAGTCCAAGTTTTGTTTTGGTACCCGAAACATAACCCCGCATTGAGTACCCCACAAAATCTTTTTCATAGCATAACTTTAATATGAATAATATTTACCATCTATTGGAACACTAATGGATTACAACGAATCATCTATACGAGCATCCTTGATTGCAAAATAACAAGCCAATCAATTACGAAACCTTAATACGAGCAGCCAAATAACCAAAACAAACAAACCTTAATAACTGATTACAAAATCACAGAAGCAGGCAGACAAATAAAAAAAGACGATAAAAAACGCACATACACCAAATCAAACTAACTAATTATTGCAACAAACAAGGTCTCGAAAAAACTAACAACCTTGAGGCTGTGATACCATGTAGAAACCAAAGATACAATACAAAGTTTATTGAATTGATGAATAAACTAAGAGAATACAATAAGTATTTATAAGACAAATAAAGGGTAAAACCTTAAAAACTAAATGGGTGGTGGGCTGGGCTTATATGCTAACACTTGTAATGTTTATTATACTTTGCATAAATTTCAAGTGTTATGTAACATTCTACTAGTTATATGAAGTGTAGATTAGTTAATAACATTCCACAAATATAATTTTTTTTTTAAATAGCAAACTGTTTTGAAATTACTTAAACGAACCATTTATAAGATGCTTTTTCCGAAATAGCCCACGCATTTATATTTTATGAAAATGGTCTAAATAATTTAGTCCATTGGATTAAAGAAATCAACGAACCTTATTTATCCACGTATTAAATCATGCGTTTCATATGTTATACGCGCCAATAATAGATAATCAAAAAGCTACTAAAAACAAACACTGGCGAGATTTTTTAAGTGTAATTTACTTCAAAACGTGCCTTAAAAGAGAAGTAACAAAAATGAAATTATGGCGCGTTTCATAGTGTGGGTTATTTTCCAAACGCGCTTCATTAAGTTGTCATAAAAGTTGTCATATGTACCGTCAAGTTATCACTAGTATGCACATAAAAACAAAATGAGATGAGTTTCCATTTAATTTAAAACACATTCGCGCCACTATGTTTTAAATTGACAAAAAAAGATGGTAGGGTTGTTGGAATATGCTAGTTGGATCCGCGTTAAATACATTAGAAATACGTGAGCATGTTGGGGGCACACACGTTAGAATACGAAGAGTATGTTTTACTTCACGATATAATTTAAATAGTCGTTAATTTACGTTAATTGTTTAACTAGTTTAACGAATAGTTTAAATATAAAAACTGAGGGACTAAACCGGACAAAACCCGAACCCCGGGGAGCCCATTGTTGGTCGAAATCCCTAAGGGTTCTAGAAGGGGGTGTTTGTTCGGTTAACATAACAAATTCATGAATATCAAATCTGAAATAATAGAAATCTTTATAAAATTATACCTTGATTAGAGAAATCTTTAATAATAAAATCTTGATTACAAACAGAATCTTGAATACAAATCTGATCTAAAGGTTTTGGAGATAGAATAATCTGAAATTCTAAACTTTTCGAACATTGGGATGTAGATAATATAAGTTTTGGGTTTTTCTTCATAAAATGAAGTCTGATTAACTCTGAGGTAGGTCTTCTCTTTTATAGATGATATTTTCTTGAAATATCTTGGTAACCGGCACTTGTAGGTTAACGTCTGAATTATTGCGATCTTCTTTATTATTCTTTTCATAATGGTGATCCGCTGAATTATCTCTATCTTCTTTTCATAGTGGTAAGTGACTGTCTTCTGGTAAAAAAAACAATAATTTTTTTTAATCCGTGAAGATCTGCTTTTATCTTTAATAATATCGTGGGTGTCTGCTGTCATCTTTAATAATTCTTCTGCTTTTGAGCTGTCTTTTATAATGTCACTGCTTACGTCTTTTTCTAGAATAAATTATAGACGTAACTTAAATCTATTACATATTACATATCATAAGGGTCTTGAGAGTCTTGAAATAAGTCTTCACTAGTTGATGGAGAGCTTCTGATTTCACTAATAATTCTTGCTAAATCTTCTTCTTTACAATCCCTGATTCTTCTAGCAATATCATCACTATCATCTTTTATTATTGGCTTTGTAGAATAGGAATCTATTTCCAATTGTGATAATTCTATAGAGTTTTTTAGAGATTTATTTCTTTTATAACAATTGGCTAAATATTGTTTTACCTTTTTTGTTTTATTAAAATTATTAAAGTTTGTTTCAACTTGCAAAATTAATTCATAAGTTTCTATACAAGATTCTACTATTGTCAAACTATGTTTATCCATTGCTATTAATTCTTTAATAAAATTAATATGATTAAGATGCCTTTTATTATTTATAACAAATTGTTTTTTATTTAGAAACATATTATAACTGTTCGTAATGATCTACTTCTGTTGGTTTATAATTATAAGTAGAAATAGTTTCATCGCTTTTATTATCTTCTTCATTAACTGGTTTAGGTATAGAACAACTAAAATCAACTCCTTTAAACTTCAAAGATTGAGACCTTCTTAAATAATCTTTTTCATTTTCTGATATTAAACTAGATGGTACATAGGTTATATCTTTGTTTAACTTTAAAGGTTTCCGGTTATATCTTAGTAGTTCTATAAATTTTTGACATCTTTTTTGACATCTTTTTCAATAGATAAATTTGTTTAGAAATTAAATTAATTTTGGATCAAAATTATGTTTGATTTGAATAGATCCAGTATCGATAAGTATCATTTCATAATATTCTCGGGTTTGAAAGTCATTTGTATAAAAATTTGTATTTTTGGGCCATAAATATTCTAGTAAAACTGGAAAGCCTTGATTTAGTTTCTGTTCTTCAAAAGGTTCTAAAATCTTAATAGTCTGTTTATGATGATTTGTATGGAATTGAACTTCTGTATTTGTAGAAGGAGACTTTGGTCTGATTGGTGATGAAACTGATGTAGGGGATCTATTGTAGGGACTGATGGATGGTGATGATGGTATTCCTTGTAAATGAGCTAATGGTGAATAAGGTGGTCTGTTTCTGGGTCTAGTTATTGAACTGTATGTAGGTATAAGAGGTGCAAATCTGTTTTGAGTAGGTGTTCTTGGTGATGAAGAAGAAGGTAATAAAGGTCTAGGAATAACAATTCTTTTGTCTGGATTCATCCCTGTAAAAATTCTCTAGATAAGAAATCTGGTAGATGATTATTCTCTCCTTTAATATGTTCAATAGTAAAATCGGTAATGTTTTTTCAGTAGTTTTAATAGAATAACTTTGGAAAAATTCAAAAGAACCAATTTTGTAAAGAGTTTTCACATCTTGTTTAGGAATACTCCAATTTTGCAACTTATTTTCAATATTCAAAATAGTAATTTCAATTGAATTTTCATGATCGTGTTCTTCTTCGTTATCAGAAGAGAAACCATTTTTTCGATTTAATAATAATTTTGATAATCTATTCATTATGTATTTGAATTACTTACTTGATTAAACTTATAAGGACAAGGATCGTTGATAAATTAATTGAAATTGCTATTCTATATAAAAAGTCTTGAAAACATAATTTTTAATACAGAATTGAATAATGAAATCTGTTATAAAGATATACCTTTAAAATCTTTAATACAATGAAAATCTGAAGTATTACAATCTTGAGTAGAAATCTGATTTAACGTCTGTTCTAAAGATAATGGAGATAATATAATTTGAAAATCGAGAGTCTTTGAACATCTGGTTGTGGATAATTGTAATGAGGGTTTTTTCTTCATAAAAGGAAGGATGATATTTCTTCTTCATGTCCTTCTCTTTTATAGTCATCTTTGAGTAGATTTCTTCTTCTTTTGTGACCGGCAAATGTCAGTCAAAACTTCAATAATGTAAAGTAGCATCTTCTTGAAAGTAGCACTTCTTATTGTCTGTCTTCAATTATCTTTATCTTTTAAAAAGTAACTTGTCGTCTATCATCTGTCTTCAATTATCGTCGTCTATCATCTGTCTTCAATTATCGTCAATCTTCTTTTATAAAGTAACCCACCTGTCTTCCATTATCATCTGTCTTTAATCGTCACTGCTTACGTCTTGAATAATCGTCCTTCTAGAAATGTTTATCTGTCCTTTTCTACATCTTTAAGACTTACAAATTTATCTAAACTAAAATTTACATTTTATAGCAAATCTATACTGTCATAGGGATCTTGAGAATCTTGAAACAAATCTTCACTAGGAGTTGGAGAATTCCTAATAAGATTCATTAATTTTGTAAATTCTTCATCATCATCACAATCTTTAATCTTCTGGGCTAGTTCTTTGTTTGATTTTGATAATCTAGAGACTGAATTAGTTCTAATTGTAGATGTACTTGGAGATTCTTGAACAAGGCTGTTGTAGTATTTGATAACTGCTTCCTTGTTAGCCTGTTCTTCTTTGACTTGTTTCCACCATTTTACACTGAATTGTCTGATTAACAATGGTGGTGACGTTCCTTCTGCTTCTTTCTTTTTATGGGTAAAAGATAATATCCATGGTAACTTAAAAATAGCTGAGAATTGGAGAGTATACTCAAATGAAGGTACACTTTCTTGTAAAAACATGTTTTTATATTGATTATATCCTTCTAAAACTTTGGTAGGAAAACTTTCTGGGATTTGACCCATTGATTTAAACCATTTTACAAACCATTTTGGATAATCTAAA
>BQNB010160805.1:2500-14756 GCA_026074375.1 Tanacetum coccineum
GCGAGAGAAAGAGAGACTTGGTTATTTTATTTTATTTGCAAGTAAAATGGAAGTATGAGTTTCTAGTTGATGTGTTTCTTTATGTAGTATAAATATCTAGGGAACAAATTCTCTTAATCCATGAAGATTAGGAAAAGGGGTGTGGTTGTATAAGTGATTGGAATAGGAGGGGAGTGGTTTTGTAAGAAAAGTTTCTAGATGTGTAAGAACACTTGACTAAATGAGGGAAACTAGCACATGGTATGTAACTTAGCTAAATTTGATATTTTTTTGTATGTGTATAAGAAGGGTGGCCGGTTATAGTTGTTTTTGTGTGTAAGAGTTATATAAATTTTGAGTATTGGGTATAATTATGGGTATTTGGTTGAATGTAGAAAGGTAGAGTGGTTTACATGCATGCAAAAAGGTTCCAAAGTACGAAATGTAAACGTTTTACGTAACGTATAAAAATAATATAACACTTGTTTGACGTAAACTTTTACTTTTTTGGTGTCGGTTTACGTTGATTGTTGATTTTTAGTTTACGCGATTTAACTAAACGATTGAAATAAAATGTAAACGCGTAAAAGTTGAAAATAAATAGTTGAATATTTATTGTCGTAAAATGACCTGAAATTACGGATTGTTACACATGCCATTCATGGACATTGCAAAGTTTGCAAAGTTTACAGGGATGTATGTGACCTAAAAACAAACATAATTGTTTTTGATCATGTAGCTCTTGAAGGTAAGGAAGCCGTAGAAGCAGCAGATTGCATAATTTGCAACTCAGCCATGGTTCGGGAGCCTGAGGCATTCATCCTATTTGCAAATATATTGCCAATAGGTTCACTTTTTGCATCCGATAAATTCAGAAAACAAGCAGGCCACTTCTGGAAAAAAAATTCAGGTGAAATTTATCCATTAACCTGCGGTTATAGTTTCATTTTCCTATCGTAAGATTTTTAACACCAAAAATGCTTTTGCAACAGACCTAACGTATCAAGTGAAAACACAAGGTTGTGTGTGCAGCATGTGATGCAGCTCTCGGAAGATGGGTAAAGTTGAGTGAGGTATGTGTTCTTAATGCCAATTATGATGCTTCAAAAAGTCAATAAGTCGTTAAATGCGTTTGAATAAGCACCTGGCCTTGCTGTATCTTTTCACCATCGACGCTTATAACAGCTTGCCCTTTTTCAGATCATGATATCAATGTAAGAGAAGTGTGTGACATCAGCAAAAATAGACTAAGAGGTATGCATATTCTGAGTTTAATTATTGTATCATTTCTGTATATAAATCATAAAGGTCAACTTATTCCGGATTTTGTTGTAGATAAGTTGCTGCTCACAACGAATTAAAAAGCTATAGGTCCTCAATGCATGTGCGCAATGCTAATAACAGTGAAAGCAAGATCGTATTCGTCGAGGGAATTGCTGACAGCCCAGTATAAGGTCAGAAGCCGGTGTTAAGCAGCAGCCGATGTTAAGCAGCCGATGTTAAGCAACAGGTATATCTTTATCATATAACTTGTTCTTTTACTCTTTTAGCACGTGTGATGCTTATATCGTTTATTAAACCTCTTTTGTCTAGACATAGTATTCATATATGTAACTGATATCTTCTTTCGTAAACATATTTAAAATGTAGCATAACAAACTTAATCTTCCGGATGGAATTAAGAATACATGTGCTTATTTTTAGATATATTGTGCTTACTTTTTGCTTGCCCGTTATTTATATCATAAAAAATGGATATAGGATCCGCTGCAAAAAGAAAAATGCGGAACTCATTTTGCTGTAATAGGATATCGCGTCACCCATAGTGCCTTAAGAATACATACACGGAACCACGTACACTGTTTTAACTCAGAATTTAGTTTATCACTGTAACACAGTTATGAAAGCAATTATGCAGGAAAATGGTACTCAATATAGACTAACTAAGATAACATGAGATGTCACAACTTTTGTATGATGATATTGTATTGTCACTTCTGAAAATCTTGAGTTATATTAATCACCTTACTACTTATTTATAACTTGAGCTTGAAATATATATGTTTTTGCTATCTGTTATTTGAAACTTTTGTCTCTTGATGGTTAAATGGGTGATCAAACTCCTGTTGCTTTAACTTCATTGCATGCATTTGAGCATACAGGACATAACAATGACACCCGAAACAATAATAATGCACACAACTAACCCACAACGACGCCCACTAAATATTTCGCAGCGGAGCGCGGGCAAACCTAACGCAATATATACACTCGAATTCCATTTACTAATAATCAATAAAGGTCTACATCGAAACAAGAAGAATAAATTAACTAGCATCCCTCTCATCTTAATTTATAAAAACGATGGCTTAAAATCCCTATATAATTATGGTTTTATAATATTTGTGCTTGTCTCACACATCAAGCAATTTTAGTTTAAGTATATTTTTTTTGAACGGCAAATTGAAATTAATAAAAAAACTAGCAAGAAGCTAGAAAATTACAAGGATATCAAAGAATTGTTAGTGTATCATAACATAGACTTTTAGCAAGTCTTATGTTCTTTAGTTAAGTATGATAAAGAATTTGACCTTTTTAGTGTTAAATTTATGGTTGCTTGCATGCAAACAATTACTTTTAGCTCACATAGCTATCCGATTGAAGAGTCTGTGTTTTATATAGTACGTTTATTTTTCTTGTTGAATAATTTGTGGCAAATAAGTAAAGTGTGGGACTTTATGTTTTAAAAGTCACTTGCTCCCAAAGCCAAGACGTTGGCCCTGACGACATTAATAAACATTGATGATTTAGACGTATCTCTATACCCCTTTGCAGTTTCCACAACACATGAGTTGTTATTTTCTGAGCAATCAACCAATTGCTATGTCTTAGGTGCATGTTTTTAACTACGACGTACGTGGTTAAAATGAATAACATATCTAAGGTACATTTGAAGCTCCAAAATTCAAGGATGCACTTTGTGTGCAATCATGCCTTTATGCACACTTGTAACTAAGGGGACGTTTGGTACGACTGAATCGCAAAGAATGGAAATAAAGTAAAGAATGGAATCGTAAAGAAAGAGGATGGATTCATATGTTTGGTACCCAATACGGAATCAATGTGAGGAATATCATGTTTTTAAAAAAATTTCGTACTTTTTAAATTTTAATTTTTTTTAAGTTTATTTTTTTTAACTTTTTTTTCTACGAAAAAAATTAAATTTTTTTAAAAGTAAAAAAAAATCGAAGTAAAACGTAAATGTTTTAAATTTTTTATTTTTTTCTTAATTTTTTGTTAAATTTAAAAAGTACGAAAAAAATTAAATTTGTTCTAAAAAAATTAAGATTTTAAAAAGTACGATTTTTTTAAATTTTTTAACGAACAACAACATAAATGAAAAGCATGTGCCACACACATGATTTATCTTTTTTTTACATAGTTTTTTGATTTTCAAGTTGGTGATTCTCACAATTTTCCACTTTTATTTAGAGAATGAATTTGCTTTCCAAAGAATCTTAGTTTAATTCTCTGTTCTCATTCTTCGATATATCAAACTAAGGAATTCTTTCTCATTCCGTTTTTCACCTTTTCATTCCATCGTACCAAACGTCCCCCAAGTGTACTTGTGCATCTAATAGATCACATGCAATAAGTATTATAAGAACTCAATATCTATATACGATCATATAAATATACCAGGAATTAACCTTTGATTATATAGATCACATTACATAATCAAAGTTGTCAAATTGACAAGATTTGGTCATCTTATATTACTCATTAATTACAAAGTAACCGTTCTATTATGTGATTTGGGTTTACCTTATATGATTGGAATTTGGAAGCATAAAATCAAACAAACAATTACTCCCTCCGTCCCAAATTAATAGTCCCTCTGGTTGCCCCAAAATTATTGTCCCATTCCGAATATAGTTGTGAGTAATGTAGCAAGTTTACCATATTGCCCTTAATGATACTGGAAATTACAAACTTTATTCAAAGCTTTAATTAATTCCATAAGGGTAAAACTGTCATTCTGCAAAAAAGTAAAAGAGAGAATGCAGTAATGATTATGTTTTCTTAAACTGTGTGTTTTTGTCGGGGGATAATTAATTTGGGACGGAGGGAGTAGCACTTTTTGTGATACCCCAAGTTATATCAAGCACTAACCAGGTTTACTTAATAGGGTAAAAGTCGAAAAATACTCACGAACTTTCAAAAATGTCCCGACATGACCAACGAACTAAATTTCGTCCTCTCTACACCAACGAACTTGTTTGTTATGTGTCAATGTCACCAATATGACCGGCTAGTTATTCACATCATTAATTTTTTTATTTTTTTTATTCCACATCACCTTCACTATTTCTCCTCCATCACCACCACCATTTTTTATTTTTTAATTCCACATTTAGATATTTCTTCTACTGTTAAAGAAAAATAATTCCAAGTCCCATCTCTTCACCGCAACCCCCAAAAGTAAAACAGTACTCAACTCAAGCCCCAAAACGACACCGTTCTACCTCACCGGAAAATGATCCACACAGCATACGACTTACTCCAACTCCTAACCAACCTCCCAAACAAAATCGACTCCATCTCATCCTACGGTCCAAATCTCCTCATCTCTTCTTCTGACGGATCTCTCCGAATCTACACTCCACAATCCTCCACGTCATCCCCTTCCGATCATCTCCAAAAAGAGCCTTATCTACTTTATGGTGAAATCCGGCGAGATTCCGACGATGATGGTGGGTAATAATGTAGCAAGGGGGTACCTTTAAAGGGTGGTCTCATAGACGACATGACACGTAGATCAGATCGGTGTTTATTTGATACAACAACAACATTTGAAGAATAATAATTGATCTTCTTCAGATTAGTGTTTGCAAAAAACAAGGTAGCAGATCGATTAGTTGAAGGTGATAAAGTAGCACACGATGAATTATAACAAGAATATGATGATGATACGTTCGCCATCATCATTATTATTAAATAAATAAAACTGGTTGTTGTTATTGATTTGATTAACTAGTATTTAAAAATGGTGATGAATGAATGAAAAATGTGGAGAGTCGGTTGAATAGATCATAACTGATTTAAGAGATGACAAACACGGATTAAAATCCTCTAAAGTTGAGTCAAACATGATACATCATGTTCACCAATCACAAATTAGTTAATTGTATAAAACTTTTTCTTTTAATAAAAATCATGGGCCCACTTATTTATTTTCACTCACAATAAACTTAACATGATCAATCATGTTTGACCATAACTTTAGAGGATCTTTTTCCGACAAACACAAGTGTGTATGTATATGATATGTTTTGTTTATTTAATTATGTAGAGAAAAAAAGAAAAAAAAAGATAAGTCTCACTTGACTTTTATGGGTGGAATGCTGATATGGAATTGACATGATTATTAAAAAAAAAACCGGTGCTAGCGTGGAAGAAAACTGCCACGTGTCGGTAAAATTTTATCATATGGGTGATATCGGAACAATATTTGAAAGTTTGTTGGTCTAGTGGGAACGAAAATTAGTTCGTTGGTCAAGTCGGGACAATTTGAAAAGTTCGTGGGTATTTTTCGACTTTTACCCTACTTAATATTTGGGTTTACTTAATATTTTCAGTCATCTTTATTTATTAAGTCAGAAACAAACAGTTTTTACAATAAGTTGTGGCTTCTAACTTTTAAAACTGAAAAACTTAATCTCTTTTAAAATGCATGAGACCAGCCTTTTCCTATACATGATCATTTCTGGTAAATCTGACAACTTGAAAGTGATTCCCAATTAGTGAAGTCACACTAGTTAAGTAAACTTTCCTATTCCATAATCTTACAGTGTACCACATCTGCTAACTTAATTAATTCAGTTTTTTTCATATTAAGTCAATCAAGTCGAATTCAAACAACACGTTAGTGAGTTCTTCAATCATATGAATTAAACTAACTCATGTGAAAGAATCTTCGATTTAATTTATGAGAACTATCGTGTTACGTTTTTTAATATTGACCGTAAAGAAAACTCGGTCTTCCTTAACTTAAGATTCTGGCTCCGCTCTATCCGTGACCAATATACCCTGCGAGTACGTATATATATACACTATACCGGCATCCAGCGGCTCGCCCTAACGCTGCGTTCTCGAGTTTGTTTTTGAGGAGAAAAGAAATGAAATGCTAAGAAATATACATAATCTTGTGTTCTCAAGTTTTTATAAAAAGGAAAAGAAAGGGTTTACATAGGAAAGATGAGGGAAATTTTGGACCAAAGTTATCCTCCCATTTTTGGGAGGATTGCCTAGGAAAGGAAATGATAATCTTATATTTTTGTTAGAAAGACTATATTACCCCCCACTAACTACAAAAGGCTCAATAGATCTTGGCCTTTGTTTGTAAAATTAGTCAAATAGTTCTAATTATTTTCCTTTCCAATATAAGAACTGGATATAACACTTTCCTTGCATTTCCTGTCGTTTTGTGCCGATCGAGAACGCAAAAAGATTGTTTGATATCCTTTTTTTCTTTTCTTGCCTTCCCATTTTTTTTTTTATTTACCGTCTTATAACTCTGAGAACGCAGCGTAAAGAAGCTAACAACTTGTTGACGGAAAAGCTCATGAGTTATCATTAGATGAAATTAATATGAGATGGGGGTTATTTGCCATAGGCATTAATAAGGGGCTTAAGTGCAAGTAGGTAATTTATGTATAGCGTTCAAAGGACAATTTTGTCTGTGGCTATACGTTGTCGTCAGTAGATGTGGTTTGTCAAGGGCATAAATGAGAACTGCTCAGTTAGTAAATGACGGTGAGATTGGAGTGTTGTATGTACGGCCAGATACATGCACAATGATATCTATTTTTGTAAGTTAATGTTGTTGTTGTTGGTATCAATAATCCAAGACGCGTGTGACGGTAGCTTAAGAAAAATCGATGGCTCTTAACTTGATTATATATTTATTTATTTTTTGCTTTGTGTAAGATTACGACACTTTGCATGTCATGTGTCATGGGATTGAGTAAAAGAAACCATGGTTATTAAATCGCGGTTTGTTACGATCCACATAAGAAAACCTTGTAAGATCGCAGTAGGATCAGATATAGCATAAGATCGAAGTAAAATTGTAAGATAGCTAGTAAGATCGTATGATCGCTATTGAACCCAATCCTAATAAAAAAAACTTACTTTTTATTATCAAACATAAAAATAAGCTCACTTGACTCATTTTGGCCCGTATACATGACCCAACATCACAAGTCAAATCAGTAAAAACTGTTTTTGATCAATTTATTATGCACAATGATACCAATTTTTAGAGTTAATTGCATTTTTGGTCCCTGTGGTATCGCTAAATTGCAGGTTTAGGACCCTAACTTTCGAAATTGCAGTGATGGTCTCTATTTTCAAGTTTTCGTAGCAAATTGGTCCTCGCGGCGGACCCTAAACATGCATTTTGGCCAACCCAAGGACCAAAATGAACCCAAAAAAGGACCAACCTGCAACCCGCAACTTAAAAAATAAGGGACCATCACTGCAATTTCTAAAAGTTAGGATCCAAACTGCAATTTGACTAACATGGACGAAAAATGCATACTGTAACTCCAATTTTTAACTCGAAAAATAATCTGCATGTATTGCATATTATTAGCAAGATTTTGATTTGACCTTTTGAATTTTATTAGTCCATTTAAATTGGCTATTTTGATCGCATTATATATTGAATTTATAAAACTATAATGCTATTTAATAAGAAATCACTTTTTTTAGGATCTTTGAATTGATAAATCTTACGAAGACGGGGGGGAATCATCATAAATAAATTGTAATCTTGATAACCTTGAAATAAAGAGTTGTCACTTTTTTTAAAGTGATAATTAGTATAAGGTTGAATAATGGTTTAACCTTTTAAGTTTTGACCAATTGATGATTTGATCTTTTAACCTTTTTAGGCAATGATTTAATCCTTCAAATTTGTTACTGATGAAAATCGCCTTTATAACCTGCTATCACCATTAAAATATTTAACTAAGTTAAATAAAGTTCATTTATACATTATTATTTTGGAAATCACACAATAATTTCCCCATAATACATTTAACACTTGTTTCCACTAAGCTTTGTTTTCGCAATGGTTTTGTCTCTTTATTAATATTAGATAAGTACTTGTGCATAAGAATAAGTTTTTATAACAGCGTATAATTAAAATGATATTATGGTTAAAATGATATTTTTGTTAATTGGTTTTTCTTCCTAATAAAAGGGGACAAAACGTGTGTTTTTAAGTAGTTTCCAATTTTAATATTATTAAGGGATATATTAAGGAGGGTAAAATAGATAATTATTTTTTTATTAAATTTCAACATTCAACAAAAGAGGGTACACTCTTTATATATAATATAGATATAGATTAGCATGGTATCCACGCGTTGTAATGACGAGTATCATGTGACTAAAGCATTTATCGGCCAATGTTTTATATTATGCATATTACAAAAAAATTAGGTAAAGATAACTTTAAGCAATGGCGAAACATTTCATAAAATATACGCTACGCATGCGAAATTGCGACAATATAGAGTCGCTTGTGAGTAATATTATGAAGATAGAATGTCAAAGTGGTTGGTAACGACTTACATTCGCGATTAGCTAATAAACCGTGTGATAAAATTAATTACCCTTTATATGTAAAAAAGGTTATACTTCCAAATAAAAAAATATGATATTATATTTTTGAGATTTTTTCGCGTATTAAATTAAAAATAAGTATTTTAAGTATCTTAATAAATGATTATACACATATATATATTCTAAAGTTACTTTTATGTACCTTATTAATATTATCGACAATTTTGTGTATTATATTAGTCTCACATAGCTATGAAGTGTAAGTAAAATAATGTTTATAAATGCCAAAAAAAACTCTAATGTTCAAAAAATCATTTGGAGGTGACTAAAAAATGTATTATTATTTTTATTGTACATATTTATATCATATACTTAACACTTAACATTTCCACATATGCATCACTTCCTATCAAAAAATTCATGCAAAAATATTCTCATAAAAAACAGTTTTTTGCTATTGCGGATTTAGGGAAGAGGGGGGGATCGTGGTTGGTTATGAAAGAAATAACAAAAAATTATAAGTTTTAAAAGTCATAATATAAGATAAAGTGTAACCACACAAATATAAGTTATAATTAATAACAATATGATATTAATTGCAACGAGTAAATTCTATTAATTGCATTAAATTATTATTATATGTTACAAAGTTTAGAAACTAAAGTATACAAATAGAAAGTGTTTAGTCTTAATATTTTAAGACTTCTATTAATAAAAATCCTAAATACTTTGTATAGTAACTAGCAGGGTATCCGCGCGTTGCAGCCGTTGGATACCCTTTTATTAAAGTTTAGACGCCAACAAAATAACAACGACGAAAATTAACCTGAGAAAAATAATTAAAAAATGATCTCAGTCCGACCCGATTCACCCATTTTTACCCCCTTTCGACCGGTCCTCTCCGTTTTGTTTTTGGACGGATTTTGTTGGCTAGCCGAACCGTTGGCGACTGATTTCCGGCTGAACCCGTTGGCCCGGTCCGGTTATCAAAACCATATGTACAATCAACTTGTTAGCGTATAAATTGTACTGTATTAAGCTTTGTGTGCTTTATTAGTTTGTACAATGTGTATAATAACATGTATTTTTCATTTTAGAGATGTTTTAAAAATGACATTAATTGTGGTGAATGTTTGTGGTGAAAAGTTGCATTAAAGGTTGTACAATATGCTTTAATAGTTGTATTACTTATTATTTTTTTTGCATTAAATTACTTAATTATGATGAAATGTTGTGATAGAAGGTTGCATTAAAGGTTGTGCAATGTGCATCAATATTTGTATTACTTAATTTTTTTTGCATTGAATGAAGAGAGAGACGCCAATTTACTTTATATGTAGTATAGAGAAAGATATTCTTTTTGCTCAAAAGTGTTTGAGTAATATTACTCTAATCCATCCTCGCACATTTAATCAATCTACTACTACAACCCAACGGAAAAAGATAAACGAAAGCACTCTCTTCCCTCTCCTATTAGATCAAACATTTCAGTTGAAAGTGTTTATTAATCAGTTGAAGCAATTACAAATCAGCTCTAGCAAAGTCATGCATTCAACGACTTGAACATCATCAATACGCTCATTAAAGAGCATACTTGCTAATTAGGTCAGTAGTTGAAGAGTATAACTTGCTGACAAGAGTACTCTTTCAGGGGAAGCCTTCTCTCTAATGAGTTCTCATGAAATCACTCAGGCCTGATGAGTTCATCTTGAGTTTACTCAACGAGGAGCTGAACTCTCTGAGGAGTTCATCAGCTCATTAATCATCACTATCTGAGTCAGGAAGATTTAGTGTTTGTTTGATTTGTAGATGAGTTTAGGATTAAAATTTGAATTTAAATTTAGATTTAATGTATGAAAAAAAGAATATATTATTATAATTATAATAATAATAATAATAAAATAGAATAATAAATAAATAATAGATATGAAATGCTAAGTCAACTTGATCATGTAGTTGTTAAAATTATTCAAAATCATAAAACAATACATTATGGGTCCACATATTCAAAACCCACTGAAATGGAAATGAGATTTGGGATTCATGCAAGCGTGTGAGTCTAAAGAGCAGTAACTAAGGTTGTGCACGGTTTGGTTTGGGTCGGTTTTTGGCTAAAACCGAACCGAAATATTCGGTTTTTACCAAACCAAAAACCAAAACCGTTCGGTTTTTGGCGGTTCGGTTTTTTCGGTTTATTACTGGTTTCGGTTCGGTTTTTTTGTTTTTTCGGTTTTAAACCGTTTATATTTGGGTGTGGCTAATTTATATCAAAAAATTTGTTTTATCTTGAAAATTGGTTATTATTCTTTACTTTTTTTTGTCAATTTGAGCCTAATAATGTTTATCCCAAATTTCTACAATTACACACATATAAATGAGATACACACACATGCAAATAAATATATACATAGTATGATCATTATCACTTATGTAATGATATATTGTCAAATAAACACACGTACATGACAAACACAAACACGCATATAAACATTAAGATAAATATATTATAATTACACCCACAAAATGAATATGAATTTAAAATATTGATTTATTTATATTATATCAATTATATATTTTATAATAAAATAGGTTCGGTTTTTGGATGAAAACCGAAACCGAACTGAAATTTTTCGGTTTTTGAAAAAGTAAAAACCGAACTATCGGTTTTTAGTTTCGATCGGTTTTTTCGGTTCGGTTTCGGGTTTTTCTGCTCACACCTAGCAATAACCAAACAAATAAGGTGTTGTTTGGTTGATGGGTGTCGTTTAGGTTTCAACGAATGAAAGTGCAAATTGTTTGTTTGGTTTGTCATGTGAGCCCGTAAATTGGGAATTACTAATCAAAAGTTGATAAATCTCATTCCAAGTCACTTTGCGTGGTATCAAAATAAAGTGCCTTTTTTTGTCCTTTCTGAAAATAAATAAGCTCATCTTTATTACTAACTCACATTTTTCTTACATAATCAAATTTATATATAACTTTTTAAAATAATGCATAATTTATTTTGTAATATATTTTTTCTCTCTCTTACATTAAATCTAAATACAAACCCAAATCTTAAGGCATGTTTATTTAGCGGTGTTTAATGGGGGGGGCTATGACTTGCTTGAATTCACCAGTTTGGTTACATTTTCAAAGAAATTGTATGGGCTTGACACCCATTTACGATCACTATTCACAATCTCTCAAAAAAGGTGAGTTTACCCACTTTATGTGGGTCTCAGTATACATTTAATATTTATTTAACTCTATACTAAGGAGCAAACGTCGTACTAACGTTTGACTTTCTAATCCTTTGCCAGGCTTATTTCGGCCCAACAAGAAAAAAATTGCATGGCCCAAGTCCAAAAGTTTTTAAACTAAAAAAAAGTTATAAAACACACCCTCAAACTATGCGACAAACTACAAAAACTGTCTTAAAAACTTTTAGCTATTTGTGGTTTTTTATATATATCAAACTTTATTTCTCAAATATGTAACATACATCTACTGATTCATTCATAAAAAAATACGTCTAAAAAGATCTTCGCATTGCGAACAAAATGAGCACAATATTGCAATGCTTCTGACATACGTATGATTTTATGAAAAATGTTAAAATTTAATATATATTTTTGAAAAGAAAAAAAACTTTCAAAACGCA
>BQNB010160806.1:0-11786 GCA_026074375.1 Tanacetum coccineum
TATCGGTGGAACAACAATTGCATCCTCGTATCCCTCGATGGGAGCTTGTAGCATCTGAGCCATGGTACGATTGTCGGCCATTAGAATCTCGGGTTCCTCAACAATAACCGTTGTTATTTGTTGTTGTCGATGATTTTGATTACGAGTTTGAGAACGAGTGCGCATGCACTAAAAATAAAAAAGATTAAAAAGTAAAAATTACACTAATTTTTTTTTGATTTTTGAATTTTTAATAATTTTTTTTAACAATCTATTTTAAACGGATACACGGAAGACAACTTAAACCAAATAATCGAATTACTTCACGGCAACTCTTAAAAATTACTTCTTAAGATGAGCCGTACCTCGTAAATGACACAAATGACAAGTTTTAAAATCTGTGATTCGATTTGGGAACTTTTCAAGTTCACCGGAACTTATTTATGATAATACCTCGATTGAGAGTATTATATGTTGGTGTTCGTTTACCAACTTTGTGTATTTTATTTCTTTTTAAAGACAATTTATTATATATATTTTTAATTTTTTTATATCTTCTATTTATACTAAAAAGAAAAGAAAAATATATATTTTTTAACTTTTTAACTTTTTATTTTTTTTGATTTTTGAAATATTTAACAAAAATGAAACTTCGTGATGAATGGATCTTCAAACCAAATAAACAAACGTTATTTAAAACGAAGGGATTCTTTAACACAGGTCCATGGCAGCGGTGAGGCGCCCAAAAAAACTGATGTAGTGTTTTGTATACATGTAAAATATACTAGATACAAATAATTTCAAAAGAGTAATAAGAAAAAATTACCAAAGTACCTTGATAAATTCACTCTTAAAAATCTATAGAATATAATATATCATACGAATATTTAACTGGGAAGTATAAGATTCTGGGTCGTTTTCCCAATGAGCTTGTGCAATTGATGAAACCTCGTTTTTAGATAGGATTATGATTTGAATTAGAGGAAAGATATTTTGAGTTTCTATAATTATAACATAAAACGCAACATTAAAATTGAACAATTAAAAAGCTAATTAAACTCTTAAATAAATTAACGGGAGCAATTAAAAGCAACAAATAAGCCAAATACATTAAATTAACTCCTAAAAATGTAAACTAAATTTCTAAACCTAAAATAGGACAAAATAAAATTTTAAGAAAAAGAAAAACATTTTTTCTTTTATTTTTGAATTTATTTTGAATTAAAAACTATTTTAATCTAATTAAATCCTAAAAAATGGCAAATTAAGTACTAAAAATTTGGAAAAATAATTTTTAAACTTAGAAAAGTCTAAAATAACATAAAAACTCAAAAAACTATTTTTAAAATTAAAATCCTATTTTTAAACTTAAAATTAAAAGTTCAAAAATGAAAATTAAGATCTAAAAAGTGAAAAAATGATTTTACTGAATGTAAATTTTTATAAAACTAAAAACTATTTTTTTGTATTTTTATAAAACTTTTTTCTATTTTTTATTGATTTTTTAAGATTTTAACTTTCGAAAAACTATTAAAAATAAACTAATTGATGGAAAATTACGAAAAATTCAGGAAAAATCTATAATGCAACAAAGATTACTGGAAAAATAAAAGAAAGAACTCAGCTTATTAAATAAGTTGAGAAAAGAGCTTATTTAGCTACGGCTTATAAGATGAAAAGGTGAGTTAAATCGTGTATAAGTATTTGGATGGAAGGAAACACTGATGGATGAGCTATTGTAGCACACTTGTTAAGGCATATGGCATATAAGAGGGAGGTCGTGGGTTCGAGGCAGGCAAACCCCAACTTTTTGCATTTTTTATTTTTTTTACTTTTAACAAATCTAAATATCTAAACTTATTAAAAACATGATTTTAAACAACTTTAAAACTGAGCTTTTTATCTGAAAGTGACAAAATAAGCCCTTAAAACAGCTTATCAAAAAGCTGTTCACAGAAAGTAGTGTTTTGCTCTTAGTTTGACTATATTAGCTGTAATAAGTCAAATTATAGTAAAAAAAAATTAAAAAAAAAACACTCAAATTTAAAAAGGGAAATGAAGTTTGGAAAAGCTTATAATGTTATTTATCTAAAAATGGAAAAGCTAAATATACTAGGAAGTCCTTAAACTAACTGAATTTGAGATGAAAAATGTATCAGGAATATAAGCCTTAATGACTTCAAAATTAGTCTTAAGCTCAAAAAGCTTAATAAGACAATTTAGAATTTAAGCTCTTATAAACTGCTTTACCTAGATATAAGCTAGATAACTAAATTATAAAAACCTAATCTATAAGCTAGAAATAAAAAATTTAAATCCTAAATCTTAGACCTACTGTTTTTGGTATTTTTGAATTTTAGTGACTTTTAAAAGCAAATGTACTACAGTAAGATAGCTTAGAATGAAATAAGTCTTAAAATGATATTAAGCTTATACCTAATCATAAATCCCTACTTTAAACCTTATAAGCTAAAACCTTGATACCCAACTAAAATTTATAGGCAAAAAGGACAGCAGGTACATACGTAGTTTTTCCTGGGGGTTGATGGTTGGCTTTGGGGGGGGGGTTTGAGCTGAGGACTTTGTGGTGGGGGGTGGGGGTGGTGGGGGGGGGGTGGCTGTGTGCTTTTGGGACAGGGGGGGGGGGGGATGTTGAGGGTGTGTGGGCTGATGGCGGGGGTGTCGGGTGGGGGGGGGGGAAGGGGGGGGGTCATCTGGTGGGCTGAGGGTGGGCGGGGGGGGGGGGCTGTGTTGGGGGCTGTTGGGGGTGTGACGTTTGTCTTGGGATTTTGGTTGAAAAGGTGTTAACGGTGATGGATAGCGATGGTAGAGCTATTTGATTCTCCAGAAATGTTGCGGAGGCGACGTTGGGGGGCGGGGTCCGAGATTGAATATAGTTTCGCAGCTGACGTGTGCTATGTTTTAGTGTCGGGCCCCTGGATTGGGGGGGGGGTGGTGGGGTGGGGGGGTCACTCTTGGTCATTGGGGGGGTGGGGGGGGCGGTGGGGGGGGAACTGGTTGTGTTGATTGGCTGAAGGTGCGGGGCTTTTGATTTGAGCTGTGGCTCTGTTGAGACTTGAGCCTATGGGTGATGCTTGGATAGAGTGTGTCTGATGAGGGGTGCTGAGGGCGTAGGGTGTTAGTGGTTAGGGGATGGCGTATTTTGGGTATGTGTTGTTGAGGGGGAGCCGGTTGTTCTGAAGGCTTGGTGACTGCACTTTTACACTAGTGCTAAAAAATAGTGCAGGTGTACTTAAGGGTAATAGCTGCACTAGGACACACTCCAATTGAGTGCCAAAATACAATGCAAACAAGATCTAAGCTTTGGAAGGCTCAGATCAAATTTTTACAAGCTTGAGGAATAGGAAAAAGTGCCCTGGTGCAAAGCTTAAGATAATAAGCTCAAACTTTTTGAGTTTTGAAAACTAACTTTTAAAAACTATTGTACTAATGTTTAAAAATGATTTTAAAGCTGACCCAAGCAAAATCTATAACTTAACTTGACTTTTAATGGTCAAACTTAGCTTATGCCAAACACCCCTTAAGATTCATGACAGTTTTGAAATACTATGAAAAATTAAATCTACTTATTAAAACTACTAAACCAGATATTAACTAGCTTATAACAAACCTTAATTAAACGATGATCTTCAACATGATTAAGCATAAACCTAAGATCTACACTAATGCTCTTGTATTTTTGGTCTTTTATGGTTTTTTTTAAGACTAACTATGAAAAATTAAGATCTATTATAATAAGGCTAAAAACAAATTAAGATTAATGAATAATAAGCACATGTAAAGAGAATTAAGCACTAATAAGATAGTAGAATAAGCAAATAAGCAGTTTTACTCTAATAAGCAATTTAAGCTAAATAAGTAGTAAAAGAGTCAAGGAATTAAAAAGAAAACTTACTTTTAAGGTTTAGCTAAACAGAAGATACTACTAAAATTACAGCTACAACTGCTTATTCTCGTGAAGAAGATAGTTATAAGTCCCTTGGGATCTCTTCCATTCCTAGATCCCCTTCCTTTAAGCTTAAATCCAATAAAGTTCATGGTAAATATAAGTTAAGCTGTTTTTAAGGTTTAGATAAGATTATTTCTGAGTTGATCAAGCTCTATTTCAGCTTATAGACTAAAAGAGCTTATTATGAGCTTATTAGCTTATTAAAACAGTTTGGTTGATTGACAGAGCTTATGAGTTGAAAGAAAAAGAGAGCTTATAACTAAATTAAACCAAATTTCATTAAAAAACTGAATTACATTACTTAAAAAAAAGTTACAACTAATTTTAAATCAAAATTACATTAAGCTTTGAAAAAAAACTACACTAGGCTAAAACTAGAAAAGAAAAGGACATCCTTTGTGTGTGTGATGAGGGTGCTATTTATAGCACAATAGTGAAGCTTCTAGGCCTTTGAGTTTGTTAGAGGCGCCCATCAATCTCTGCCATCAAATCAACCAATCATTGGGGCTAAGTTTTGAGCCGTTGGATCACTAAGTGACCTCACACGGATTGCCAAGCTGGCAATCCATGTAAGGCTCACTTGTGCTTCTTATCTGAGTAGAAAATAGTACAAAACCTATTCCATGTGTGCTTCATGAGACGTGGGCTATGGCTTGAGAGAGCTAATGAGATCACTTGATTAGACTAATTTAACCTTGCCTTTATGTTGTTTACCACTTGAATTGACCAATCACACCTTCAATATCCATTTGCCCCTTGTTTTTAACTGTGGGTAACTGGAGAAGATGATGAACAGTGCTTGGCGCCATTTTCAACTGTCACAGGGTAAATCATATTTAAACTTTGGAGATTTGGCAAAATTCGTCCTTATGGTTGGTTTATCATAATTGTAGTGTAAAACTTCTTTTAAAAATGACATTAATAGTCCCTGGAGTTATGAAAAAGGAAAGTGGGCTAGGGTATTGGGCTTATGGTATCCGGGTAGGTTTATTTAGGGTTTTGAGGCCCATTAAGGCCCAAGGACTATTTATGGTTTTTGAAAGTTGAGGGGTTATTTTGAAACATTTTGGGTCTTGTTGACTTTTGTTGACCAAGATTGACTGGAGTTGACTGTAGATTTGACTTTTTCTGGCTTTGGCTTTTGGCTTTTGTACACTCTTCCGTTCTCGTGTCCGTGCTTGTCCGTTTTTGAGGGTTTTCTTGTGATTTTGATTATATTCCGTTCTGCACACACCAAAAACACAAATACAAGCATTATGTTGCTCTTTTTTGGTCTGTTAGGGTTTATTGGGCTATTGTTAAGCATAAAAGGATATGTGTATTTTAATTATTAAGACTATTGGAGATATGACTCCAAATAGATTATTAAAGTATATTAGGAGATACTACCCAAATAGATATTAAAAGAGGATATTGGGGGATACTACCTAAAGAGATATTAAAGAGATATTAGGAGATATTACCCAAAGAGATATTTAAGAGATATTGGGAGATATTACCTAAATAGACATTTTCATGTACTTAGGCAATAATGTATCATGATAGCATATAGTTTAGAAAACACTTGCATTCATGGTTTATTGCAGTATCACGGGGGTTTATTAGTATGTGAGGTTATGAACTCCATTAGTCTTTGAAAAGTATCAAATTGTGATAAGTAAACGAGTATGTAAAAGAGTTTGTAACAAGCATGTATCCCCCTCGCGGGTTTATAAAACATGTAAATAAGTAAAGGCGAGGTTATAAACTTTACCTTAACGGGGCACCAAAACAAAATACCCACTAAAAAAACATTGTTAATCCAATTAACGACAAAGTATATAAAGGTAAGCGCTGTATTGTTGTACGATGTTATCTACTCGGGCGGAAAGTATATCAACTTGAAAGAAAGCAGCTTCGTCACGTAACCTGGGATAATATGTCGAGTCTTAGGAAGATTGTACTCTAGAACTTTGATTCTAAGAGTTTAATATTGTTATAAGTTTGATTGGAGAGTTTGGAAATTATTGGTATCACGTTCGGGCCATCATAATTAGAAGGTCATTCAGTAAACGTTTTGAGGAGCTAGGGCACTTTAAATCGTAAACCCAACAAATCAGTCAGAATGTAATTCCAGATGGAAACCCCTTAATATGAAGCTCCTTGTATTGTGATTAGATATAATCGTTTTAAGCATTTTGATCAATATCTAGAAATGATAAGCACGCCAAGCGTTAATTAAAGTTATGTCTTGTAAGGTTTTGAATATATTTTTATACTTTTTCAAAATGTTACATTTTAGACCCTTAAGAATGTGAAATGGCAAAATATATCCTTAGAGTTTGCACTTTTACGAGTTTGGTCATTCTAGTTTAAAAGATGTACAAAGTAAACCTTGTACTTTGGAAAGTGACATAATAGACCCCTATAGTTATAACTTTGATAAAATGACATATTCAGCCATTCTAGTTATTAATTTCAGAAAGTTACAATATATACCCCTTGCATGGAATACTTTTGCAAAACAAGTCCGAATTGCCATGCAAGCTTATTTTAATATTCCAAAAGACATTCTCAGGTTATAGCTTATTAATATAAGCTAAAATATGGAGGTTTAACTTAACGAAAGTTTAGATTAACGATTCGTTAAGCTAGAATTCAAAACGGGTCGAATTAGGGTTTTATAATGAAAACGCATAGGTTTTTAAGTTCAAATTCCTTCAAGACTTGATAAAGTTGTTATATTAACATTAGTTAAGCATGTTAGGATAGATTATAACAATATTTAACCATTATAACATTTAGTTTTAAGAAAAAACATAAAATTAGGGTTTTGGGTGTACGATTTTGGATCAAAATGGAAAATGAGTATGAATTGAGTTATAAAACTTTAACAAGAGTATATTTAGGATCATATGAACATTATAAGAGTGTAGGAGCAGGTATTAAGATCATAGAACTTGGGTTTGAGCTTATAGCTTAGAAAAGTGGTCAAGATCGGGATTTTAGTTCGTACGCATAGTATTAAAGTTCTCCAGCTGCTTCTTTTTCTTTGATTTATTTTTCTTCACTTCTGTTCTTGAGACTTCTTAGGACCTCTTAGGATCTTCTTTGAGCAAAGGATTGCTACTATGATGGGTTATAAAGGAGGAAGTGGGGGATGAGTTAAAATGAAGGGTTTACACCCCTATTTATACTTATTTCGAAACTTGGAGGCCAAGGTGAGGGGGTGAGGTGTCTTATTTCTGTAATATCTGAGTTAGGGAGTCTACAAGGGTGATATGGAGGGTCTAGGGTGGTAGAGAGGTGATGTGGAGGTTAGTTTTGGTGCTTGTGGTGTCGCGGCTGAAATGAGCCAACAAGGAGAAGTTGTGGCTTGATTTTGGCCATGGAACTCAAAGAGAACCTTGTAAGCTGCTTAGGGATCAAGTAGGTTAGTCACCATGGTGCTTGTTTGCAATGAAAAGATTTAAAATGGGTCAAAATGCAAAAATGGAGGTCGCGGGTTCAATAGGACAAAAATTGGAGTTTTTGTGTTTGCATTTCGAGTATACTTGATCAATAATGATGGATTAATGTTTATAAGGATTGTATTAGGAGTTATTAACAAGATTTGATAGGTGGTTCGGGTTTAAAATGGGTGAAAACGAGTAAACGGGTCCAAAGTCAAATTAGGGCACGTTTAGGGTTTCTTGGATTTATTTCGTGTATACTTGCAATGAAATAATGAAATATGGATTGAATATGATTGGTAATGTTGTAAATTAAGTTATTACAACTTATTTGAGAGTTGGTTTGGGTTTATGATGGATAAATATCGAGAAACGGGTCATGGTTAGTATTTGCCTAGGGTTGTTAGGGTGCGGTTTCTAGAGAGAGAGAGATAATTGGGATGATATTTTGAAATGAGGATGATTATGGAATGTAAATAAAGTATATGACTTGATTGTAACTTGTAGTGATGGGACGTTGGGGCTGTTGGTGTGTTGTGTGTGTTTGGGATGACGGAGGTAAAACGGCTATTTTGGATGTCGTGCATTAATGACTTGTACACTATGCTTTAAAGGACTTGTACCTTATTTTGGAGGGAAAGTATTATTCAAATGAGATGTTATATTGCTTGCACATGTGCTTTGATTGATTGTACATTCATCTTGGATGTTTACATTACCCAAAATTAGGGTTTAGGCATAAACGTTAACGGTTTAGGTTCATTTGATATTATCGTTGTGAAAACTATGTTAAATAGATAACGTATATGGTAAAATAGATATTAGATCATTGACTTGACATGTTATGATGTTTGCTTGACATATTCATGGATAGAGATTACATAGGTCGTTGTGTGAGCATGTTTACTTTGGAAATGTAAACTAAGTTACATAATGGAATGGAATGAAACAAAATTTTATCCGTAAAAGTATAAGTACTTATATAATAAGTTAGAGTTTTACAATTGATGAAATACTAGAAAATTACGGGTTGTTATAGAATAGACACACATGATTGCTTACTCCTTAACTCGAACAAGCTAAAGGTATAACATCTAAGGGCGAACTTCACATTTTGGGGGTGGAATTTAAGAGTTTTTGTGCTAGTAATATAAAGTCCATCTGAGGAACTTATTATACCTCGATTTTCAGTCGTATGTGTCATATTTTTTTTAAATTTGGGTCAAAATTACCTCTTATGCTATGTTTCGATATATTACCCATCATTTCAAGGACAAAGCAAATGGAAAATGAAAGAATAGTTTAAGGCTTATTCTCCCCCCCTTATGCTTAAGTTGAACATTGTCTCCAATGTTCTATAAAGGTACCATGTTTAAAAATGAATTTAGGGAAAAGAAAACAAGGAAAAGAAACTAGTACTCCCCTGGTTTGCTTAATAATGGAGAAAAAACATGCAATAACTGGTTAAATCGTCCTCCAAGAAGCGTCCAATAAAACTTCCTAAGAACTTTCAAGCTTCTTCTTATCAAATATAACCTGTAATCAAAGACAAAGATAACTATACCAAGCATAATATGTGCGATATACAAATATACAATGTGAATTTAGGGTTTGACTCGATAAAGCAGTAAAGATATGATGAGGGAATTGTCAAACTCATTGGTTTTGCAGGTTTATAACATAAGAGTACATGTTTTAAATGTTATGCAAGTTTTATTTTCAAAAATAATTAAAGACTTTAAGTTTTCTAGACCTGGGCGTTTTGACGCGTCAGGAATTCCTGACCCCGTCACAGTGTCGTGGTGACGGCGGTCGCGTTGTTAAATCATGATGTCGTTTCTCCACTTTATGTGGATAAACGAAATTTTTGTTTTTGACTGACAATTCCTGCACTTGATTCCATAAGTTAATTCCTGTACAAATAGCTACATAAAACCTGAGATTTGATAATTTACTCATATGACTTGACACTGACGCGAATTAATCTAAACAATTTATTTTGCATGTTTGAATTTGGTTCTAAAAAGCGGATAATTCCCCTACACTTATTTTGTTGCAAAATACCTTTGATTGCAAATAAGACAAAGTTACCAACAAATAAAGCATGATTACAAGATAATTCAAAGATAATAAAACAAACGATAAAGAATTAAAACACACAAGACACTCCTAATATGCGATAAAAGTAAATATTGGGTTGCCTCCTAAAAAGCGCTTGTTTTTGTTCGAGTCATGAGCCTGACTCTATCTTTATTTAATAAATAAAGGGGAAGGTTCCCCTACACTTGAGTTCAAGTGCAGGTGATAGTAATGGTACACACCATTGTTGTGAGAAGGAGTCAAATGTTGAAAAATTGGTTGTTGAATTATATGCTCCAATGGCGCTAATTCCTCCATTCGTATTTTCCCTAGGGTTAAGTTTTTTCCTCATGATCCAATTATACATCATTCGGGTCATGATATTTAGAGGGGAGTTAAGGTCAATGTAGGATTTTTCTACATGCTCATGCCTAATGTTGCATGGTATCTTGAGGTTCGAAGGACATCCTTTCATAATGATGGGGTTTCGTAGAAATATTAAAGGGATTGGGCCACACATGAGGTACTTGTGATATGCGAGTTCACTCCTAGTCGGGAATATGTCAAAATACTCCACTTCTTGCTCTCCGGCTTTGGGTTCCTCCTTGCGGAAATTGTCATCCTTCGGGACAATCTCAATAAACATCACGTCTCCATCTTCCTCTTTGGTGCAAATTAGTTTAGTGTTGGATGACTAGGGAACCAATCCGAGTGATTCGAAGAATGAATTGAATTTAAGGCCTTTTCGGTGATGAATGTAACAGATGGATCAGGTGGTGTAGGAGGGTTGGTGTGGATATTTTCCGGATCGTCCTCTTCTTCCTTATTCTCTTTTTCTCCATCATCATAAGAGGCGCTTTGTTGCTCGGTATGGATTGTGATAGCGTTGATCGAACCGTAGGTTTGAGTTGAGCATTGCGGGTCTTCAGTTGGGTAAGAACGAGCAGACGAAACTAGATAAGTACTTAGTTTCGGGTTCTTAACCGTGTCGCTGGGTAGTGTACTCGCTATTTGGTCGGTGATGGCTTTCAACACTGTGTCAATTTTGTTGGTCATCTCACTTTGTTGTTGTTTGAAATCAGCTTCAAACTTGGACAATCTAGCGTCTTGAGATGCCATGAAATTGGATACCAAGCCTTCAAGGTTTGATTGATTGTTAAAGCTTCGAGGAATGTTATTGAAAGAACGGTTTTGGATTGAACCGTTAGGTTAGAACCGGTTAGGTGGGTTTGAAAATTTATTTTGAGAATTTTGGGGTTGTCTCCACCTAAGGTTTGGGTGATTTCTCCATGATGGATTGTAGGTGTCACCAAGATTGTTTTGCTCGGGCTTGAAAGTATACCACTTACCTCCTGCTTCATCGGTACGCGAGGATACGTATTCAACAAAGGCTTGTTTGGATCTTCCATGCAATACTGAGTGTCATAGGGACCACTGCAGATCTCACACGAGGTAGTGATTTTGTTCGATGAGGCTGCGATCGGATGTACTCGGGACATCTTGAGGCAAAGCGATTACCTTGACCGGCTTAGCAAAATCCCTTGGGTTGTTCCAACTTTCATTGTCGTAGAGGGCGAGGTCCTCTAATAATACCCAGGATTCTTTGGCGTTTCGGTCACGAAGCTTACCACCGGCCGATTGGTCAATGGTTCGTCTTGTGATGGGATTGTCATGGTCATATAAAAATTGGACTTGGAGCCAAAGGTCTATGCCATGATGAGGGACTTTAGGAGTAAGTCCTTGAAACGAGTCCATGCTTCGGATAAAGATTCTCCATGATGTTGTTGGAACATCAGGATATCATTACGAAGTTTTGCGGTCCTTCCCGGTGAAAAGAATTGAGCAAGGAATCAGGTAGTAAGATCCTCCCATGTGGTGATCGATCCTGCTAGAAGACGTTCAAGCCAATTGCTAGCTTGATCACGAAGGGAAAATTAAAACAAACACATGCGCGTTCTTTCCCAGTTTTCACCATCAAGGTCAAGTGAGTCCACTAGTTTTAAGAAATCCTTGAGGTGTTGGTTTGGATCCTCGGACCGAAGTTCATAGAACGAGCATCCATTTTGCACCAACCGAATGGTGTCGAATCAAAAAGGTACCACGTTGTTCCCTACGAGGAGCTCGATGGTATTCCTATAGCCCTCGTGGCTAGGTTTGGAGTAGTCTCCTAGAGTGCGGATAGGATTCTCGTCTCTCATGGTGGTTGACGAGAATGGGTTATGAAACAAATAACACGAAGAAAAGATAGACTACGAGAAAGCTAATATGCGGAAATTAAATCTTACTTGAAAGGATTCAAGCAAGTAGAACTAAGCTAAACTATGATC
>BQNB010160810.1:0-14755 GCA_026074375.1 Tanacetum coccineum
TTCTAGTGCATATTATCATCAATATTATATAACTAGAATTAAACAACATAAACTGTAGCAATGCTTTGGAATAAAATATTCACCATTGCACGACTCCCGAAGTAAAAAAACAATTATATATTTTCAAAATGCACCATAAACTTTAACTTATTTATGATTTTTTATATAACAAACTTCATTTATCAAATGGAGCGCATATCTATCAATTCATTCGGAAAAAAATATCACTGAAAATATCGTCGAATTGCGAACAAAACGAGTTCAATATTGCAATACTTCTGACATACGATTTTATAAAAATTGTTGAGGTTTAATATATATATATATATATAATGATTTTCAAAACGCACCCTGAACTTTAACCTATTTACGACTTTTTTTATATAACAAACTTTATTCATCAAATTTGGAGCGCATATTCATCGATTCATTCAGAAAAAAATGGATGGAGGGTATGGGTTTTTAGAGACAAGGGTTAGGCTGAGGAACAATGTGTGGGAGGGACTAGGGGGGGCGTGGGTTTGGTGGGGTAATGAAGGTAGAGGGGGATGTGTTTGAGGTTAAGTGGGGAATATTGAAAGGTGGTTATTGGGAGGGATTGGGGGGGTGAATGGGGGGAGAGTGAATTAAGGAGTGGTGGATGATGTTGGAAGGATAGGGGGGTGGGGAAGAGGTTGGAGTTAATATGGATGTTGGGGTTTGGAGGAACGTAAGGTGGGGGTTTGATTAAGAAAAGGGTGTAAGGAATAGAGGGTAGTAAGGAGGTAATTGGAATAGAAGAAGGGGTGATAATGAGGGGAAGGATGTTGGAGGAAGTGTAAGAGGAGGAAGAGGGGAATATTGTTTGAAGAATTGTGGGGGGAAGGGGTGGGGAGAAGGGGGAGGTAGGGTGGAGTGAAGTAGTTAGAGTTAGGAATAGATATGGAGAATTGTGGGAATTTGGGTATTTATAGGAGGGTGAGGGGTGGGGGGGGGGTTGGTATTAGTAATGGGGAAGGGGGTTGGTGAGGGGATTTGAGGGGGAGGGGAAGGTGATTAGTTTTTATAAGTTAGGGAATGTGTGTGGTAGGAAGGGAAGAGTTGGAGGGGAGGGTATTTTGTTAGGGGTTGGAAGAAGGAGAGGAAGATGGATGTAAGATATGGTTCGGAGGGGAGGATTAATTGTGTAGTGGTAATAAGTCTCGTAAAGGGGTAGGTAGTGGTGGTGGGAGTAATTGTAAAAGGAATGGGATTGAATTAAGAGGAGATGAGGGGGAATATGTTTTTGAGCGAGGGGGGGTGGGGGGTGGTGTTTTTGATTAGTGGGGGGAGGAGGTGGGAGGTATTTGAGGGGTTTAAGGAGTTGGGGAATGGTTAAGGAGGATAGAAGGGTGATGCTATTGGGATTAGTGTAAGGGCGAGAGCTGTAGGTATGGAGGGGTTAAAGGGTGAGGTCTGTGGTGCACTTTCTGGAAGGAATGATGGAAATAGTGCAGGATGGGGTATTGGATGTTTGGGGAGTTGGGGGGGGTTGGGTTGGAGGGGTGGGAGAAGTTGTTGGATGATTACCGGAGAGAGTTAGTTACTTATGAGTATGTTTAGGAATGGGATAATTGGGAAGGTGTTGAAGTGGATAGATTTAGGTGTGGATAAATGGGGGGTGTAAGGATTTGGATGTGGGGTTGTTATATTGTGAAAAGGAGGGGTGTAAGAAGGATTGAAGATTATGAGGGGATGTGGTTGGGGGGGTTAAATGGGTGAGAATTTTTATGGGGTTTTTATATATTGTGGTAGAATAAGGAATAGTGGGAATTTATGTTATTGAGGGGCGCTTGGTTAAGCTTGTTGGCCTCACACTGGCGCCAAGTTCCGGCTTGTGGGTTGACCAGGACCGTTTTAGTCCATCTGGATTATGACGTCCTTCATTATTTCAACTCCACAATTGTTTCCACCTCTGCTTGGTGTGCCTTAGTTCTGTCCGGCCTGGTCCTCTCTTCGGGTGCCCAACCGCCGTAATATCCTTTCTCGATATTCAAAGCGTGTGCACGGCATGCTTCTGGACGCCCGTCCTTATCACTGCTTCCAGCAAAATACCAATTGTGTTTAGCAAGAACATATTTCTTGTACGGCCTGTTCTGTTAATATTATCCTATGGCAAGACTTCTCAAGGGATTCCGTGTATCCTATTTATTTTCTCTTCCAGTTCTAGGCTTACTCGGAGACTGTATCTATTCCGAAATCTAGCAACAGTCCATAGAATAACCCTAACGACTCTGTATCATTACCCAGTGCCGCCTTCAACAGGAAATTTCAACATTCCTAGCGTTGATGTACAACCGGAATTTTTGTTCTGTGCCATGCATCCTATTTTGGCTTTGTGTTGGGATGTGACCTATAACCATGAATTTCATCCATGCCAGTGAGTTACTGTCATCACACTATTTTTACTAGAATGAGCCGATGCTATCTGGCCAAGCGCCAAATGGTCTCTCCGCTGATTCCGACAATGGTGGCTGAAGTGCCGGAACCTTTGTCCCTATCTCTTTGCGAACTTTATGAAAACATTTTTCATACAAGAACCTCCTAGATCTCCACTTTAATATATACCCTATGCTACAAATGTCCCCCATTTCGACTTCGATGATACATCGGCCCTCCGTCCCGTCCTTCTTCACAGCAGAGGGAAAGACATGCTATCTCCGGAGAGAAGCCTCTGGGTAAATCCGGGCTTGGCCACTCTTTCCCATGTTGGATCCTCAGTAGATTCTAAGTTTAACCTTTCCGGACACGTCCCCCCTTTTGTTCACGGTGCTTTCGATTTGTCTTCTGTTTAATTCCTTTATAATTGCACAGTTTTCCGCCTTATCGTTCATCTATTTGCCGTTCTGAGCTGCATGCATGTCGCTCGGTGTTATGGCCCCGTTACTGAAATGAAATTCGCATAAGCTTCTCGAATCCCTTTGTTCCACCGGAGTTACCGATTGGGGTGGGGCTTTGAACGTTCCTTGTTGCCAGAGTGAAAATTGCTTTTGGTGTTATAGTGAGAGTGAGAAATCTAGCTGGTTACATCCGTCTTTGCTTATTTTTTGAAGCCTTTCTTGAAGTTGGTTTGTCCCCTCCCCTCTGACGTTTCCATGATGAAGAGTCTTCTTTCGACCGTGACTGAGTGCAGCGACTTCCCCTTGGTAGAAGGAACGTAGCATTCTAACAATTTCTACCACAGATCTCGTGGATTTCGTTCATATAGCGCTTGATAACCCAGGTTCTTATTCCTCATAAACTCGGAGATTCTCATGCTTCCGAGCGACCTTCTACAATCCTAGACTTCTGCCTAAAGCTTTACATAAGGCCTCCGTAATTCGCCTACTCTTTGCTTGAGGTGTGTAACTCCAGCCGATCTGTGATGTCGTGTTGTTTGCTGAAGAGATTTTGGTCCCTAAACCTGTCCTTTAATCTTCATTCTAATCAACGACTCTTTTGGTAACTTGTCCCGAAACCAAAACCTCTGACATCCCGGTGAGGTTAGTTGAACATTGAACACCAATGTTGGCATGCCCAACCTTCTGTTCTTAGCAGGCCATTGAAATAACTTTAGTGATCCCTTCCGATCTCCACTTCCGTCGATTTTTGACATGCATGGCTGCCTAGTTTCCTCAGGAGACTAAAGTATCCGTTTCCGTAATTGTGAAAGATTTCTTTCCCACATGTCCCAAAGCTGATAAATCATCTTCATATGGTTTTTGATTTCCGCCTCTTGACGTAATGTCCATGGCCCTCTTCACTGTCCCGCACTTTCCGATATGGCTAGTTTGCACAGAAGTGCTTGCCTTTGTTACGCCTTCTGGTTCAACACCCGTTCTTTGTGCTTGGACTCGCCGAGGGACTATCAGGACCGGCGATGGAAACTGGCTCCTTGCATCCAATCTTTTTAAACACGCCCCCATCTTCCGGTGGCCGGCTGCGTGAAGGTCTGTTCTTCTTGATCCGTTTGAATACCTGGGGCGTTGGTGATGGCTTCGGATAACTCCCCGTATGCCTCATATATATTACAATATAATGCATTTTATCACACACCGACGCACCACAACCCTGACCTTTAACCACCTATACGCCATAATATATATAACAAACTTATTTTCATCAAATTTTTGTAGCGCATTATTCCATCGATTCATCAGAAAAAAAAATGTCATTGAAAAGATTGTCGAATTTGTGCGAACCAGGTACAATAACGCCCAATATAACAAATATGGCGTCTGACATAATCGGACGATTTTATAAAAAAAATGTTGAAGTTCTAATATATATATATTTAAGCAAAACAGTTACAAAAACGCGCCCGTATAAGTATGTTAGAGACGTTAACAACCCGCCCTTGAACTTTTAACCTATCAAAACGAATTTTCTATATAACCAACTTTATTAATCAAGATCTGGAAGCGCATTTTTTTATTTCGATTTTATTCAGAAAAAATGCACTAACAAGATAGTCGAACAGCTGAACAAAATGAACCAAATATACAAAACGCTTCTACATGCGTACGATTTATAAAAAAATGTTGAAGTTTAATATAAATTAAAAATATTTACGAAATAGTCTTGAGCTATCGTTCGTATTTTCACATGAGTCCCAACACTGAGACAAATAATACTTGGTGATTATTGATCCTTGCAAAATTAGTCTCCCGGACGCACCGCGCAGGAAGTCGGGGCTGGCAGGGGGATGTGTAGGATGGGGGTGGGGGGGGTTAGGATGGTGTGCATGTCGAGCAGATGGGCACGCGTGATGTTATTATTGCGCATCGAGGAGAGTATCACACCATCAGGATTTTTATAAGTCATTAAAGTAATGTGTTGGTTTACCTTAAATATATGCATTAATAATAAACCGAAAAAACCTAAACCAACAATAAATATATGTCATAAGTGACTGTGGTGCGGTTAAAAAACCCAAATGCCTGTCAAAAATCGCAAAATACACCGCAAAAACTGAACCGGCAAAATGCGAATGCCATTCGGGGTTTCTTTTTTTTTTTAAGTAACCGTGCAAGATGGGCGATTCGAATTTGAATAAAAAAACCACACATGCTCAAGGGTTTGTATTTATCCCCAGTCATACTTTTTTTGCTTATGCCCTTAAGTGGCAATTGTTGCTTGTATTACCCCTACAAATGCTTGGTTCTGGTGATAATAAAAAGAGCACTTCACTTGAAGTCAAAAGTTAGTTTTCGTATAGATTTTGCGTACAATTAACATATTGTAACTGTGAATCATATTCAATCTTTATAACCATAAAAGATGTTTCGAGCCTATATCACCTCTTATACCTTGGTGGAGCGTCATTCTGTATATTTTATAAACCATCATTTGCTGTTAAAATAACGGATCAGACTCATACGCTTACCAGTTGCCCTCACCCTCCAATATGCCCACCAGGTGGCTAACTATATAAAAAAAAATTAAAACAAACTGTGTTAATTTAGACGACTCTGAGAATGTTTTATATACATCCAAGTAGCATGAGACCATTTTAGAACATAGACAAATATTCACTTGAATCCATCAAATCTACTAACCACTTTGAACAAAGTCACTTCGTACGGGACGGTTGTTTCACGGCATATACTTGAAGTTCTGCCAGAACTATCTATATCGCTTAGTAAAAGAGAGATTTAGAAGTCTCTTGTAAGTTAAAAAACTATCTAATTTAAAGAAATGAAAAAACTTTGAAGTCATTGGATCTTGAAAACACAAATAGCATCTCTCTTCTATAATAAGGTAAGTCAATTTTGCTAAAGAGATAAATCTCTGCCAGAACTTAAATGTCTTAAAATTTCTACCTCAACATAATTATAAGTTACAATTAAAAACTTAAATGTCTTTATATCCGTATTTGTAACAGCCTTATTGTAAGGCCAATTAAATCATTCTTATAACAGTCAAAACATACTTAGTATAAAAGACAACATAAAAACATACACAACACAAAAAATACATATTCGAATCCAACACATCATCCTCACTCTCTCTAAAAAAAAACACTACCATAAAGCCCTTCATTTCACAGTCACACAAATATCCTTCGCCAACATGATATTTTTCAAAAATCTTCCCTACTCCTCTGCCGCCATCCCATCCACCGCTACCACTTCCTTGAGTTCCTTCTTTGTCGCACCGTGCTTTTTACCGGCATTAGTCCATCCTTCTGCGCGTGTTCTTGTTTGGCAACGGGTCGGCGAGAAACGGCAAGGAGGTGTGTGAATAATTTTGTCGGCACTTTACTTCCCTAACACCTCATCAACTTAGTTCTCAAGTACCCTGGGGACCATTCCTCCCCCTGTGTTCCTCACTCTAATGGATTACTTTGTGATTTGTTCGTGAAATCCATTGAGTTTTAAAAAAACGGGTTGCCTAAGCGACCACGATGGCGCCACGTGTGATACAAATTCGGGTTGGGTTTGGTACGTGTCCAAGCTCTTATCAACGATCGGGCGCTTCAAAGACTTGGATACTTGGTCTTTACGAGAGTCAATAAGAAGTATTAATTCTGCACAATTAAAAGTAAACCGATAGACCCCTAACCTGACGGACCCCACCATTAACTCCGCGTGAGATTAGTACACATGGTTTAGTCAGAGAAATGTCATGAGTATTGTAAAGTATAATGATTAGACATAATTACCTTTGGGATGTACTTACTCCTAATTTATCTGGTTCTAGTACTAGGTTTCCTAAGGAATGTCGGTTCTACTTTAGTAGCAGGATGTATACTAAGAAACGGAGGAGTGCGGGGTCCCTATTGTCCGGCGCAAAGGCCGCATATAATTCGTGTTTTGCACGCGAGTGTTCGTCCGCTCATGTTTGTCCGCGGGGACGCACGGTGCGCATAAGAAGATACTCCCGTGCGCTTTGAGAATATCCGGACGTCACCCATGTCAGCTTAGCTCCAACATTTTTTGTAATTGGGCCAAAGCCCATATACTAAGTATGAAACTATAGCCCAGCTACTTGGTGCTACATTCTAACGTTATCCACTTATAAATGTTTACATTTATATGAACACGCGAAACAATTGAAAATACTCGTCAAGGTACAGTGAGATGATGAAAGATTGCCATTACTGTTGTGATATCAATGACGATAGGAGAACATCCAAATCGCTTTTATACTTCGTATATGTGTTAATCGTGCTAGAATAATCTCAATTGTAAAATTGATCGTAGTATAAATGTAAAATTAATACCATCTTAATTGCACATAAGTTAAACTTCTACAATGAATAAATTAAAGTACCGCAAAAAAGAGGAAATATCCTCGTAACGTGGAGTGGCCAGACGATTTAAGAAACTATTGGCAGCATGTCGGGTAGCATATATTTCGGTTTGCTGGAAACTCAAAAAATAAGTAAAACTAATAGAAAATGGCGGCAATAGTTAGGGAAAAGTTAAGTATTTTGTCTTCCATTTAATAAGTGGGGTCCCATATTATAAATGAATCCGTTACTGGAAACACATAATTAAATATACAATATTTGTTTGTCTAAGTAAGCATAATGAGTACTCTAAAAAAGTACATTAAGCATAAATAGCTTTTACCCATATAATTTTGCGAATCTGTATGCCTTCTGCTCGCGGTCGTATTCGAAACCTGAAATCTTAATTACATTTTGAACATGTTGTGACAATACGACAACATAGTATAAATCTGGTTTTACGACTTCAAAATTCAAATTTATTCAAATGCATTGTTACTGACTTTGGATGTTTTAAACACGTATAATTAGTCTACTACATGTTGAGTTTCTATCTTAGTCAATTCAATGCCCATACCAAACAAAAGCATCAACGTGTAACAAATATTTTTGGGAGTAAATTTCATACTTTGTCCGATGTTTACACACACTATGACTTTTCATCTCAATTTCAAAGTAAGTACATTAGATGTTCTTGTAGTTGTCGATTTTGCAAGTTTCGCCTTGGGTGTAATCGACGCTAACTAGGCTTTCGTTTAAAGTTACACGTTAGCTCTTTGGCCAACGACCTTTTGCGGCGTCTATCCTTTATACGAACGGCTATTTACAATTTTAAATTTTCCGTTACTTTTTTATGAGTTTTTATACACGTTTAAATACATGTTTTTATACATACATTTTTATATACACGTTTTTATACACACATTTTTATAGACGTTTTTATACAAATTTTTATACACGTTTTTATACACACGTTTTTATACAAACATTTTTATACACACATTTTATACACATATTTTTATACACGTTTTATTCACACGTTTTTATACACACGTTTTTACACACTAAGGGTTATACACTTTTTATACGCTACATTATATATATACGTTTCATTCACATGTTTTATACATGGTTTCAGAAAGTATAACAGTACGTGTTCGTTCACAAGTTGATATTGGTTCTTTTTTCTTTTTTAATTATTATGTGAGCGCACTGTAAATTTACAAAACTATCGGACTTGAGTTGAAAACGTGAAATTATAAATACTATCCGAGAAAGGCAACAAATAATAGTAGATGCCTTCTTAAATAGCCCCATCGTTGAAAAATTTAAAATTTTACACAATTTTTCAAACCCTAATCCACACTTTTAATAATGGATCGCGTTACTGCCACAGAAATCCCACCAATCCGCCAGGACATTTTTTTACCCAGGCCCAATAAAAAAAACTTTCTCCCAATTTTGCCTCGGTTTGTTCTCCTCTCAACATCTTGCCACGCACGTGAGACAATGTTTTACAATCGTAAATCCAAAACCAAATAAAACAAACTCACTTCGTTCTCAACACACTCTCTCACGATAGTTCTTGCTCTCTTCTAAATCAGATCTCATCGATGAATAATATGGATCCGTCTTTGCTTCTATTTTAAAACTTATTCTGCTAAAATCCTATTGGAGATGCGTTTGATCGTGGATTGTCTTTGTTACCCCAGAAGAAATAGCCTAGTTTGTTGGTGACAATGTTTTCTAGTTATGGAATTATTAGTGGTGTTTGGCTGCCGATAATTTTGGTGACAAATGTTTTGCCTTATAAACGAAATAATATGTGTATTACTCCTGGGATGTCCATGACTTAAGGCTAAACTGAGAGGATTTATTGGTGGTGCTTATTTTCACCAGATGTTATTGTAAAAGGTGGGAAAAAAATTGGTTGCTTTCTCATGAAAAATATCAAAACATAGTCTGTCCTATCGATATTATGATGAGATTGGTTTTTCCTACTAAACCACAATTTATGGTTCTGACTTGATAGACATTGGCCTCTATGCTCCTACATGCACCGAAGCTCAGGTCGGTGCAAGCTGTCCATAGCGTGAGAGATAGCTGACTCGTTGCGGAGGATGGTATTAGTGCATAGGCTGTAAAACAAGCCAACTTGAAAATTTGAGTCGATATCATGGCAGCGGCGGCAGCACGAGAACGCGTTTGCAGCCATGACGGCTCGAAGTCTCTTTTACCCGGGTTTTTTTTATTCTTGCATTTTTCGACACACATGCATGTGGAAGAATAGGAAGAGAAATGCGTTGTGTAGATCCCCAATAAAAGAATGAGTGTGTTGTTGTTGGTTTATTTAATCCGATTACGCATAGTGCTAAAATGACATTTAAAGTAAGGGTTATGGTTGTTTCCGCTTTATATACGGTCTTACGCTTCTATTTATTTAAAATTAAGCTATAAAAAGTAAGCTTATGAAACATAAGTTAAACTACAAATCGACTCCCGTTCCTGACTAGCGCTTTTAGGTTTATCAACCCTGTCATAAAACGCTGCTACGTTGCGTTTTCTATAAAAGAGCTAAGATATCTAACAGGGTATCGTATGTGTACGCAAGCTTTGCTTGCAAATTACTAGATGTTGCACCATGGCGTTGTGTCCCGTTTTGTAACACACTTATCCTCCTACCTCATCCGTGTATCTTATAAAGGTCAATGTTAAATGATAAAATTAATATTAATACTTTTTAGTTCAAAATATCCACTAATATACCTCAAATGTGTCACAAACTCGTAAATGAGATATTTTTTTTTAACAATTTTAGACGTTTCAGGTGAAAGCAAGAAAGTGACATGAAACAAGGAAAAAAGAACTAAAAGTGTATATCTTACAGAAGTTACGGCGGAACAGCCAAAAATGGTTAAACCGTAACATGAAGAATTTAAAGCAAAGTACACAAGATCAAGGACAAGCTTACGGCATAACACCGCAATCTAGTGATACGCCGTAACCATATATTTAAAGGAAATCTGTCAAAGTTCATTCTTCACTAGATTCAAATAAACGCTAAACACCTTAGCCAGTTACGCCGTAACCAGAGATGAATCTCCAAATTTGAAATGAAGACACGTACTTATGACATTATCTTTGAAGTTACCGTAACACCATATCTAGGTTAGCGTCCGTAACAAATATTTATTAATGATCCGTGTATGAGTTTTTACGGCTAACACCTCGTTATTGTTTGCGTCGTCTAACATGTTTCAATACTTAAATAACCTCTCTCAAGCTATTCCGAAATCACTTCCGTCCCACATACCAATTGGAAGAGACGACAAACCTTTCAACAAGAATTCCACCTGGAGTCTAAGGGAGATCACACTTTACTTACTTTTTGTATTTAATCGTTCAAATATGAATACTGTAAGAATTATGAGTTTTCAATCTATGATTTCTTCTATTTCTTGCTGTGTTTCTGTTACCATGAGTGGCTAAGCACTTAAAGTGCTGGCCTAGTTATGTAGTTACTTTTGTTATGATTGTTTCCTGTTAGATTATGGTTTCATTAGATATTCCTTGACTATCGTGTAACCCTGGGTTTTGGTAGTACGGGTGGTTTGGACCTAGCTTGCCCCATAATTAGATTATCTTGTCAATATGGGATCCAATGGGTACTAGGGAGGATCACTAACTCCTTACCTGGTGTAGGAACTAACCGGTCACCGCACTTATCACTCAATACTTAAAAAGCACAGGAACTCTTTCAAAGAGAGTTAATAATCTTTATAGATTATTAGATATGTTTTGGGAATAGTTGGGATTAATCACTGCAACCTTGATAACCTACCTCCCAGATGATTTGAGACTGATTCGGAATCACATGAAGTATAGGATAGACTATATATGCATATTCAAGTCTACCGACCTTTGAAACCACTAATGAAACCATAGTTTAGCATTGCACAGGAAAGCATCTTCATAACAATAGTAGTGAAGTAACTAGGTTAGCACGTTTTCTCTCTTGATATCTCCAACTCTTTTATTTTCAGTCATTTATTTTATCGTTATTTTTTAATTCCTTCCAATTCAAATCAAAAACCATTTTTAAAACATGACATTTCAAATTAAAACTAATTACAACTTAGCTCTTGGGACGACCTCGGATTTACCATTATATACTACCCACGATCGGGTTCTCTGCCCGTTAGTGCGTGGTTAAGTAAATTGAGTTTTATAAATTTAAAACTTAGTAAAAATATATTTTAAAAGAAAATACGCATCAAGTTTTTTGACGCCGCTGCCGGGGAGCTAAAAATATTAGAAAATTAAATTGATTATTTCATTATATCTCTTGTCTTTTTTTAAACCACTAAATCTGCGGGAACTATGGCAGGAGTAGACGTAGATACTCTCACCATGGAACAATATTTAGCATTGTCACGAGAAAACCAGGCACTCAACGTCGGGTTAAAACCTAAATTGGGAGGCAATGTCAATTTCAAAATCAAGAGTCACTTCATGCGCAATTGAGGGAAGAACACTTTCTCCGGGAACAAAGAACGAGGATTCCACGATGTCACGATTGGACCGGTCCTCAGCACGATGGATTATTCAATATTCCCGAGTCTCTAAAAGCTGCAGTCATGCTCTGAGTTTTTTCCCTTTACTCTTACCGGATTCTGCAAAAATGTGGGTGGCGAGCAGACAATCCCCATGAACTAACATAACCTGGGAACACCTCAAAAAGGCCTTTATATCCAAAGGTATGCCCAACTACCATGACTGCAAAGTAGCTGTGAATATATTCACAACTTCAATCAAGAAGGAGACGAATCATTGTACCAGGCCTGCGAACGGTATAATGACCTGCTCTAGAAGTGCCCTACCCATGACATCAATAATCATCAAAAGGTAAATATATTTTATAAGGGTTTGAGCACTATGAACCATCAATTGCTTGATTCATATGGGACACTATCCCCGTGATGAAACCGCCCCAAGCCCCCCTCATCGCAATTCAGACCATGGCTGATCATTCTCAAAAATGACACGACGGAACAACAAGCAGGAATATCAGAAGCAGTAGTAGCAAAGATGAACTAGCTGCTTTGGTAAATAAGTTGGACAACCTAGGACGAGACATGAAGAAACTAAAGGAAAAGTGTTCACAGCAATCCCTGTTGATGCCAATTTGCGAAGGACCTCACCTCGAGAAGGATTGTCCCCTTAACGAGGAACTTAAACAAGTTGAAGAGGTCAGATATGAAGAATTTGGATGACAACGCCTTTAACACGGAAGTAATAAATAGGTAATGTTTCGTGTAGGACCACCCTGGATTCTGCACTGAGATTGATAATCGTCCTATCATATGGCGAAAAAGAGGCAGAGCTTAGAAAGAATTATTAGCTAAGTCATCAAGAGAATCTGCACGAAAGAAGTACTTGAAAATAGGAGGTATGGATTAAGAAACCTCAAGAGAATGCTAAGATTAATAACAGAGGAACCAAAGCGCTCGCTCAAAAAAATTAGAAACACAGATTGGAACAATTAACTAAGGAAAAATTCGTTCTGATTAAAAGCCCTTAAACTCACTCTTCAGAACAAATTAAAACAAATAATGCTGACAGGAAACATCTGGACTCAACAAACCACATTGGATGTCCTTCATATCAGGACCAGAAAGGATACTCCCGAAGTTTAAAAACAAACCAAACACCAACATAAAACCACTAAAGTAGAAAATTCGCGAAGCTACACACACCCTGCACGCTCGTGTAAAAAAAAAATTTTAATGTCATGATGGCAGACCTAGGTGTAGTATAAATTGAAGCCTATGAGTATATATGAACGATATACAACATACCCAATCAAAAAAAAAAAAATATGCTCTAAGAAAAGGCAATATGAACAAAAAAGACACCCTTGGAATAGTTTGAAAATTTTCTAGTTAAGAATGATAAAATTTTCATATTATTGGCCTCTAGTTTCGATAATCATTGACAACGACCCCAAACTTGAACAACAATCCTAGGGAGACCCTTTGGCTACCATCCATGTGGAAATAGATGTCTTTGCTGGAAAAATATATTTGGGAATTAATGAAGATAGAGTAAGTTTTGATACAATAAGAAAAGATCATAAGTATACAAATCCCAGTGAAAGAATTTTCATGGTTAGACCCCAATCTCCTGCCCAGAGTAATAATCAATTCGATTACGAAGATTCAGGTAACTGGGACAATAGGTCCCCTAACTCAGATAATCGGGAGCCTAAGAAACGAAAAATTGATTTAGATAAGAATGTTCCTAGAGCACACTTCTGTAACCCTATAAAACAGAATATCAAGGAACAAACCAAAATGTGGCCGTCCTGTGACCCCGACAAAAAAAATGTGTGATGGTGAGGTAGAAATCTGTGGGGTATCTAAAACTGGGAATTTAAGGTTTTGGTACTACAACTATGATAATGAGAGAAGAAATATAAAAGAAAAAGGACTATCCTTTCCTGATTTCCTTTTAGCTAAATACGGAAAGAGCCAAACCAATGCCTTAGTTTGGGACAATAGATATGCTGAATGGTGTGATATTAGTCCCCATCGTACCAGCATCCTTGACAAGAATCAAACAAACCAAATTAGGTTAATTGATTGTCTCCAATATAACCTGGCCTTTGAAAATAATCCACATACATAAGCTTGATGATTACAATGGGAATCAATTTAGAAAACGATATGCAATAGCATGAGACAAACTAGAATGGAAAGTAAGGGACAACATTTTAGATAACATAAGGGAATCTTGTAACCAAGTGGCAAAATAAAAGATAATAAGTGACACAATTATGAAATTCGAAAAAATGAAGAATGTGAGGAAGTAGGAATAGAGGACAAAGACTATAATCCACCAGAAGTTCAAGTAGAAACTTTTGAGGTTAAGAAATACTCGTTCAAAAGTGGACAAAGTTTCATCTGTGTTACCAAAGATGTGGATAATATTTTACCTCTTGGAAGGAAGAACGGATCAAAATTTAAAGAAATGTTCCGAAAGGAAGTAGAAAACAACAAAACGTAGCATTAGCATGAGTCTAACTTAAAGACGCGTTAATAAACAAAAGTGCTTGTCGGGAGACAACCCGTCTTTTATTTAATGAAATTTCCTTTTTGCATTAGTTAGTTTGCATGTTTCTTACTTTGTTTTACATAATCCAGAAGCTAAGAGGCATTTATCGAGACCGGCTCGACTCATAATCATGTGGTAACTTTGCTGAATTTGCAGCAGTTACGGCGTAACAACTTTTGTTACGCCGTAACAACTACAGTTACGACGTAATCCATTTTATGGTTACGCCGTAACACCTTAAAACTTAAAAATTTTACCACTTGATTACGACGTAACCATATCTACGGTTACATCGTAACCTCCTTCTGAATTCTTAAAAATTTAAGTTTTAATCATGTCTAAACCTTGTATACGTAAATAGACTTTGTGGGTATAATCTATGGAAGCCCTCACGAGACTAAACTCGTCCAC
>BQNB010160811.1:0-14755 GCA_026074375.1 Tanacetum coccineum
TTTTTTTTATTATCGCTCGTAAACTGAAACCGAAATAAAAAAAATTTAAATTTTTTTATTTTTTTATTATTGCTCGTAAACTGAAACCGATATAAAAAAATTTAAATTTTTAATTTTTTTTTAATTATTGCTCTTAAACTTAAACCGAAATAAAAAATATAATTTTAAATTTTTTTTTATTATTGCTCGTAAACTGAAACCGAAATTAAAAAAATTTAATAAATTAAAAAAAAAATTTATTATTATTGCTCGTAAACTGAAACCGAAATAAAAAAAATTTAAAATTTTTTATTTTTTTTATTATTGCTCGTAAACTGAAACCTATATAAAAAAAATTTAATTTTTAAATTTTGTTTTTAATTATTGCTCTTAAACTTAAACCGAAATAAAAAAAATAATTTTTTACATTTTTTTTATTATTGCTCGTAAACTGAAACCGAAATAAAAAAAATTAAATGGACTAACGTTGCAACTGTTCGTTAGTTAAATGGACTAACGTTGCAAATGAGAGGTAACAGACTACATATAATAGGATGAATTTTCAAGTTGGATACATACAATAACAAAAAAAAAAGATGGCTACATACAATAACAAAAAATGACAAGTTGGATACATTTTCAAGTCATTAGCCCTTTATTATAAAGAATCAAAGAACATATTTTTAGGTATATAGATTTTATGGACTAAAGATCAAAGAAGAAGGTTTTCCATATTGTAAATGTGAGCTTATGAATTGAAATTGGAAGATAGTGGGCTGAGAATGATTAGGTTAGTGGTTGAAAAATAAAAAGTGTTTTTGGTTGGTGAGGGACTAACGGCGCAATAAGGTTTTTATGCGAAATTACCATAATACCCATCACTAACGAAGACACATAACGACTGTTCATCCCATGGGACCAAACACACACCAAAATGACCACTTCCGGGACCATTTCCACCGATTTTCAAAACAGGGGACTGAACGGATAAACGGGGTGGAGTTCAGGGACCATCGGAGTAATTTACCCTAATATTTTTATTAAGTCAATTAAGCTTGTCTCAAACACCGCCTAAAATTTGTAACCATATACACTAAATAATCGCAGAGTAAATGTTTTCTTTATTGCAAAGTATATCCAATGATCATAATCAACTAGAAAGTTACTCACGCGTTACGTGACAAGTAGTTTAAACGCATTTTGAAAAGAAATTTTGCTCTAAAAACGACGCCGTTTCATCTCAAAACGATGTTGTTTGGCAAGCCCACTCACACCCGGCCTATCCCACCCCCAAAACGACATCGTTTTTGCACCGTCAAAACGCTATCGATTACTTCGCTATTTTATATAAGGGTAATGTAGTCCTTCGCGTAAATTGCTTTGAATGGGTAAATCAATCATTAGTATTTTGGTGGGAAAAAAAACTAATGCATTTTTCCGTAAATATTACTGTATTATAAATCATCAAGGGTAAATTTGTAATATCTTGGTGTTTAATTTTCAGCAGTGGTCTTCATGCGTTATATTTAATATAGATGTTTTGAGAATCGAATCGAATCGTCAAAGCAAACCGAACCATTAATAAATTGTGATGGTAAGCAAAAGACAAAAAGGTCACATAACTATACTTTTATGATCTTACTTTCATTCATTGATTCTCATACCCGTCAACCAAACAAATATGTGTCAAACAAATATAGATAGTGAAAAAAAGAAAAAGAAAAATTGATAGAATGTGATTGATCCAATTTACATGTCACATGTGCATGTGAAAGTTTTTATGTGAATTGAGAGTGGATTTAGCATTGCTCAATATGTTATGATGTATCAAATACACCCTTGGTTATTCTACGATGTTGATAGCAGTGTTTATGAGTTTCAGAATTTATGTTTTCAACTACAAGCATGAATTTTATGAATGCTATCAAGAGAGGCTAGCAACATAACACTACACAACTGATTTAAAGATAAGCATCAAGACTAGCCGAACCCTAGATAAAAACACGTGCGTATAGGTTGTCGGTTACTTTAACTTCATAAGCTTAAACGGCGCTTATAGATTATAAATCATTTAAGTCCATATAAGCTAGAGAAAAATCAACTTATGACTTTCTTCAAATCCAAATAACCTTGTGAGTGTTTTCGTTTGTTTTGGTAACAATGATTTTCGCCCTTTTGACCAACTACTACACGGAGTTTGAATCCACCGTCACAAATACTCAAACCACTAACCAGCCCACTACAATACTTCTCCAAATTATGAGGCTTTAAGGCTAAGAAAACTTAAGCAGTTTCACATGAGCCATAAATGCACTTCTTATCTATAATAGGCCGGATCCACATTTTGGGCCTCGCTTTTTACCTCTGATCGATGTTATACTCCGTATGAGACAATACAATCATAGATTAATACCTTTCATTGTGCAAATCAGGTGCGGACCTAGGGGGTTTACAGAATCCCAATGGATGTTGGTTGCCTACTGTAAACTTTCGTTAAAAATCATTATTTTCTCAGAAATAAACTCGGTCTCTAAATTTTGTGTCACATAAATACATTCTTGTACTTCAAAGAGTGACATTCATCTTTTTTATATGAGATAGTAAAGCCAGCAACGTTAATCTTACTATTAGAGGATTATAATCCTACATTTAGAGTTCTCACTGGCAATATCTTACGCTTGAACAATCTATAGGACGTACCTCTACGTGGGTGACGGGTCTACTTCTTTCAAACTCGATTACTTCTTCTAAAATCGATTAATCAACATTTAGTACTTCTAAACTCGATTACTTCTTCTAAAATCGATCAATCATCATTTAGTACTTCTTCTAAAATCGATTACATCTTACTAGATATGTTAATTGTTATTACAGAGAAATAACTGAGAAATAACTGTATGAATAAATTAAGGGATAATTGCATGAAAATGTATTATACTTGTCATTTTTTGTTATTGTGTGTATTGAACTTTTTATTTTTTTATTGTGTGTACTGAACTTTTAAATTTCGCCTTTTGTGTATATTTTGTCACATTTTGGCCATGCGAAATGATCATTTTACCCTTCGAATTTTGAAAAAAGTAAGGGTAAAACGGTCACAAATACACACAATAGTCGAAATTTGAAAGTTCAGTATACACAATAAGGAAAAAAAAAAGTTCAGTACACACAATAACAAAAAATGACAAGTATGATACATTTTCAAGTAATTAACCCATAAATTAAACCTGATTTATTGAGATTATCAAATAACTAAAATTCGAAAATCAAATTTAGCAATCAACATGTTTGGATGATCATACTTGAATTAGACATGATTCGTAAAACAAGCTGGTTATTAATCGATGTGCTTGTGAATTATAACAGAAATGCAAATAAATAACACCTTTCAGTCTGCTTAATGAAAACTTATCTTACAAATTTAACAGTAGTTCAGTAACAATAGTTCACTATATCACGTATAGCGGTTTCAGGCTTCAGCTTCAAAAATTTAAACAGAAAGTTTTTCAGTAAATAAATCAAAATCGAATTATCCAACGATGCATCTTGTCCATAATATAAAGAGATTTTGCCCACAATTCCTTATAGAAACATTACACACTTATGAGTCAGAAAGTAGCAAATTGAAAGGTTCGATTCACTTGTACTTTTTAATAAGACCTCTTACATTGTTGTCTCTTCGGTTGGCAGCTTAACATTTGTTGCTAACCCGAGTGCTTCGAGAAATTTAATCGTATACCAACAATAGTCAATTTGCCACCATTCTAAGCCATGTCGAGCCGAATATTCAAATGCATGATGGTTGTTATGCCATCCTTCCCCGAAAGTAACTATTGCTACCCACCTGTATACATAAATATATGCAATTTATGGCTAGAGATCCTCTCAAGTTGAATTAATTAGAATTTTATTAGACTTAAGTGTGTACCAGTTGTTTTTAGATAGATCATTCGTGTCCCAAGATTGATTTCCCCATATGTGACAAGCTGAATTCACTAAAAACGTCACATGTAACCCCCATTGTAGCACAACACCCTACACTCATGCGAGACCCATTCAATAAGTTCAACATAGTATACTTGTACATTTTAGATATAAACTTGCATATAGTAATTAACAAATTCTTACTACAGTCCATACGAAATACGAAAATCCACCAAGAGCATAAACGAGGGCTGCAAATACGAATTTATGCCATACATAAGTTCTTCGAATGAACCTATAGAACGCTTGACTCTTTAAATCCTCAACATTATTACGTTCTTGATACTGCAAAGAATTGATACAATCAACTTAAACAAGAAAAATCAGCCAAAAGAAACTTCTGGTTTTGAATACAAATATATACATTGTACCTTTTCAATAATGTAACCGCTATCAAAGAGCCAACCCATGTGACTAAACCAGAAACCGAAGGTGGGAGAGTGTGGATCTTTCTCAGATTCGACGTATTGATGGTGGTGGGGAAAAAAAAAAATAATATTGAATGAACTCTCACCCAAAATAAAGGATCCCTGCTAGGTATAATTTAAATAAGTCGTCATCATCGAAGGGGATTGAAAAGAATGATATAAATTTTTAATAATTACCATACCAACACTTAGCTCGAAATTGGGGAAAAGAAGTAGAAAAGGAAGGTAGATAATACTAGCATTTTCATAAGTAATACTTTTATAAGTACCTATAAAATTTATACAATTGGCAGAATTGTTGGAGAACTTGCATGAAACAAAGAAAATCAAACTTGGAAAGATAGGACTCCATGATAAGCAAAGAAATACTCGAGCCACTTGGGCAGCTTGAGACTGCGGTGTGCTAGATTGCAGTGTTATGAGAGAGTTACATCAAATATCCCACAACACACATAGGTCCAAAACGCAGACCAAAAAGCACCTCATGTAAACGTAAATGGTGCAAAAAGTGCTAGTGAATGAATTGCTAAAATCAAAAACATCATTTTCACATCCATGGTCCTCCATTTACGTCCCCATAAGAGGTTCATGTTCCTTGTAATCACCACATCAGAGAGCAGTATTTTTCCATAGTCTGACTCCTTCACAACATTCGACATTGCCACCGTATTATTCATTATTTTATGACAAATATAATGGGCGTATAGTAGGATATTTGGATTAAAGTATGTATGAAGTGCTATTTATATGAATACGAAGCAACTTGTGTGGTTTCATAGACTGATGTATTGTGGTGCTCGTGAAATAATATTTAATGGAGTCTGGAGAAGTCTTAGTCAATATATATATAACAACTAAACACAATTTGTATCTCTAGATTTATATGAATTAACAATCTAGAACTAATGTTTTTTAGTAAATTATACGACTTCTCAATGTTAGATCACGACTTCTCAATGGTAGATCAATCTGTATATCAAAGATAACCAACTAACACGTACATTGACGAGTTTATCGTTGACATTGCATCATAGTATATACATACTAACCACCTGCTCCTTACATGATGGTACAGTGGTGTGGGTTGTTCACTCGTTATATATCGTTTTATATATAGAGTATGATGTACTTTAATAAAATATTCTGATCTCGGACAATCAAACTCTAGAATTGTCACTTATAAAATCTCTAAAATCTTTAGAAACATAAACACATGCATAAACATGATTAGCTGAGAAGAAGTAATGAAGATCAGTGTTAAGAGAACATGCAGCATATGCATGAATATCATGCATTTTAGTTGTGTTTAATATATGGTTCTCGATATTTAAGCATACTGAACAACAAATATGGAATTCTGCCATATGTTGTGTTTCGGTTGATGTACAAGCATTCTGTTAGACGGATCAAGGAAACTATTCCACAAGGTGCAACAGGCGCTAAGGCTGGTTGTATAAAAAGTTATATATGGTCCTTTTATAAAGTAAATTGAAACGATTTAAAGTCTTGATTTAAAGTTTGACCTACAAACAAATATCGTTAGTTGAACTAGATTCAAATCAAGTCTTGATTGGTTTTCCCGGGCGAAGTTTTTATTCATAGTCCGGAAAACCAATCAACTCTTAGTGAAACAGAAACAGAATTGAAAAATTAATAAAGCTTATATACGGTCATAGGGAGTACATATTTAGTTATAGGGCGACAAAGAAACGACATTAGTTTGGTAAAGTTGAATGGGGCATCTCCCCTTTGCCTAACTTGTATCCGATCGCACATTCTAGACGAAAACGACCCACGCCTGTCGCAATATATTCAGTGGTCTCTTGAGAATTGTCTGTCATCAGCAATGAATTTTTAGAACATGAATCATGTATGAAATATCAGTGCTTTTACTATATGTGATTGTTATCCTTCATATGCGAGCATTTGGTTTTGATAGGTCAAGTTTAGGATGACTCGGGTGCTTATGGTCATTGATTAATCGAAGATGTAGATCAAATTCTAAGCTTGATAAAAACAAGCACAAATGTGTATGATTTTGACATTCAACCGATTATATTGGCTAAATTGAGTTACATATTGATCTTGGGCGTTGGACTTTTAGTCTCATATCATACATTGTTGTGTAATTAAAAAAATGTTACTTTCTTTTTATCTTGATAAAGAGTCTTGAATACGCCTGAGCAATTTACGGGTCTGCTTCCCAGTTCAACCCAATGCATGCCATTCTTCTTTTATCAGCTTCAGTCGGTAACTTAACATCTATTGCCAATCAAACCATCTCGAGAAACTTGATTAACTTCCATGACAAGTCAAACTGCCACCATTCAAATCCTGAAATCCATGCCGAGTTGAGTATGAAAATGCATGGTGGTTGTTATGCCAACCCTCTCTCAGATTAACATGGTCACCACCCAGTTTTAAAACCTGAAATCCACAAAGGGAAGTTTAAACCCCCTCCGCCGATGACAACGCCAGTAGAAAAAAGGAACGCTAGCAAATTATGTGAGTTTCATGGGGAAGTAGGACATACCACTGATGAGTGTATGCACCTAAAAAGACAAATAGAAAAAATGCTAAAGGCTGAAAAGCTGTCACATTTAATTAAGGAATTGAAGCAAAATAATGGAAAGGACCAGGCGAAGACAGTAAAAAAGGGGAAACCTCAAGGAAATACAAGTCGCTGGCAATATTAATGGTACAAGCATGGCAGAGGGTAGCAAGACAAAGAATCACTCAAACTTTCTCCCCGGAGTAAGTAATCTCTTTTCCACCGCTAGGGGAAGAGGACAAAACAGAAGGCCCCATGATTACTGAGGCTGAAATGGGAGGACATTGCGTACATCGCATGTATGTGGATGGAGGTTCCTCCTCAGAAATTTTGTATGAACATTGCTTTAATAGATTCCGTCCGGAGGTTAAAAATCAGATGGTCCCTGCAGCCACACCGTTGGTCGGGTTCAGCAGAGAAATAATATGGCCACTAGGGCAAATATCGCTGCTGGTAAAGATAGGTGATGAGGAACACTCGACTTTCGATTGGATGAACTTTATGGTTGTAAGATCACCATCTCCTTACAACGGGATTATATGAAGACCAGGGGTAAGGAAGATCCGAGCAATCCCATCCACGACACACGAAATGCTAAAATTCCCAGTAGTTGGCAGAATTGTCACATTACGGAGCAGCAAGATTATCCCACTAGAATGCTCGATGGTTTTAGAGCTAGGGATGCCGCGACCTATCATTAACCAAGTCACGAAAAAAAAATTCAGGTGGCAATCCACCCAGAGTATCCAGAACAAAATGTAGCGATAGGCTCAACTCTGACGGAAGAAGGACGAAAGGAGCTATGCTGACTCTTAAGACGTCACCTTAACGTGTTTGTCTGGAAACCAGCAGACATGACCGGAGTTCCGCGGCACATAGCCGAACATAGACTAAATATCCGTGAAGGATGCTTACCCGTTAGACAAAAGAAAAAGGGGAAAGCATCGGAGAGAAATAAAGTAATTTGCGAAGAAGTAGAAAAGCTGGTGGATGCCGGTATCATGAAGGAAGTTCATTATCATAGCTGACTGTCAATTCCAGTTATGGTAAAAAAACACGACGACAGTTGGAGAATGTGCGTGGATTTGAAAGACCTAAACAAGGTATGCCCCAAAGATGGCTACCCGTTGCCGGAAATAGATTGGAAAGTAGAATCCCTCTACGGATACCCTTTCAAATTCTTCCTGGATGCATTCAAAGGATACCACCAAATATAAATGGCGGAAGAGGTTAGAAAGACCGGCGTTCATCAAACCAAAATATTCTGTTACTTAAAAATGCCGTTCGGACTAAAAAATGATGGAGCAACCTACCAACGCCTGGTGGATAAGGCTTTCCAAAAATAGATTGGCTGAAACTTGGAGGTATATGTAAATGACCTAGTCATTAAGAGCCGAACGGAAAAAGAAGTGATCAGAGACATCGAAGAAACGTTCAGAACCCTTAGGGAGATAAACATGAAGTTAAATCCTAAAAAATGTGCCTTTTGGGATAAGGGAATGTACTTTCTTGGGATACAAAGTGGATGCGGATGGACTAAGAGTACGTCCGGACAAGGTAGAAGCGGTTCTTAACCTACCATCTCCAAGGTGTTTGAAGGATGTGCAAAAGTTAAATGGGAATTTGCAAGCTTAAACAGATTCATGTCTAAATCTGCGGAAAAGTCCTTGCCATTCTTTAAAACCTTGAAAAAGTCCACGAAGAAAAGTGATTTCCAATGGATCGCAGAAGCAGAAATAGCATTTAAACAAATGAAGCAATCGATTGTCGAGCTGCCAATGTTAGCTGCGCCAACGGAAGAAGAGGAGTTGATCATGTATCTGGCAGCCGCCAAAGAGGCTATTAGTGCGGTCCTAATGACGGAAAGAGATGGGAAGCAAGTGCCCATTTACTTCGTTAGCCGTGCGTTACAGGGCCCAGAGATCAACTACACTCCAATGGAAAAATTAATAATTGCTTTGGTGAGTGCTAGCAAACGATTAAAAAGATATTTCCAGGCACACACAGTAGTCGTGATCACTGACCAACCAATAAAGCAACTGTTGTCCAATCCGGAGGTCACTGGAAGGTTGCTCAAATGGAGATTTGAATTAGAGGAACATGACATTCAGTACAGACCGAGAACGTCAGTGAAGGGGCAAATCCTGGCGGACTTCATCATAGAACGCCCGGAGGATGACATATTAGATACGCCAATGAAGGAAGGGGAAGCACTCCCGGACCCATGGGTATTATTCATGGACGGGTCATCATGCGTTGACGGTTCCGGGGCTGGTTTAATAATCATGAATCCGAAAGGAATGGAATTCACCTATGCCCTAAGATTCAGGTTTAATGCTACCAACAACGAGGCAGAGTACGAAGCCCTGATAGTTGGCCTCCACATAGCTGGGAAAATAGGAGTACAAAATATCCAAGCAAATGTGGATTCCAAACTCGTAGCCAACCAGGTAAATGGAGTATACATAGCAAAAGAATCAAGCATGATCAAATACCTAAAAAAGGTAAAAAATCTCGCTAGTACTTTCCAAGAATTCTCCATAAAACAAGTACCCAGAGAAGAAAACAAAAAAGCAGACGCGTTAAGCAAGATAGCATCTACGAGTTTCGCCCACCTAAGCAAGCAAGTACTTGTGGAAGAACTAAGGGAAAAATCAATAGATGAAAAGGAGGTACTGGCGGTAGTAGAAGAGGAGGGACACACTTGGATGACTCTGGTCCACGAATACCTAACGGAAGGAATCCTCCCCGAGGAAAAGAAGAAGGCAAGAGCCGTGCGCCGCAAGGCGGTAAGGTATGCAGTGATAAACGAAACACTGTACAAAAAATCCTTCCTCGGGCCATGGTTGCGATGCGTGGGACCACTTCAGGCAAACTACGTCCTGAGAGAAATCCATGAGGGGTCATGCAGTATGCATTCTAGACCAAGATCCGTGGTAGCAAAAGCTTTAAGATCAGGGTACTACTGGCCAACTATGCACACGAATGCTAGAAATTTGATAAGAGAATGCCGTGACTGTCAGGTTCACCGTCCCGTTCCAAGGAACCCACAGGAAATGTTAACGCCCATCACGTCTCCATGGCCATTTTACAAGTGGGGAATCGACAAAGCCGGACCTTTTCCGGAAGGCCCCGGCAAGGTCAAGTTCCTGATAGTGGCAATGGATTACTTCACCAAATGGATAGAAGCAAAACATGTGGCAACCATAACAGGGGATCAAGTTAAAAAATTCGTATGGGACAATGTGGTATGCAGATTTGGTCTTCCAGTAGAAATAGTGTCTGACAACGGAAAACAGTTCAGGGATAACCCATTTAAAGACTGGTGCGAAAAGCTAAATATCCGCCAATGCTTTGCTTTCGTGAAGCACCCCCAAGCTAACGGTTTGGTAGAAAGGGCAAACAGAAGTTTAGGGGAAGGAATCAAGGCACGGTTGGATGAGGAAAATAAAAATTGGGTAGAAGAGATTTCACACGTCTTATGGGCACATCGTACAATGATCAAGTCAAGTAATGGAGAAACACCATTCTCATTAACATATGGAGCGGAAGCAGTAATCCCAGTGGAAATTGGCATGCCAACCTTAAGGACCGCGGAAGTTGATATGATCAAGAACAATGAAGATTTGGGAATTAATTTAGACCTTTTGGAAGAAAAAAGAGAGCAGGCAGCAATCCAGGAAGCAAGAAGCAAAGCTAAGATGGAAAAGTACTATAACGCCAGGATCCAAAGTACAAGTTTCCATCCGGGAGACCTTGTTTACCGGAATAACGAAGCAAGCAACACGAAAGACGGAGGCAAGCTCGGACCTAAGTGGAAAGGACCATACGAAGTCACAAAAGCATTGGGCAGAGGAGCATACAAGCTTAGAGACCATAATGGAAATACCCTTCCGCGAACATGGAATATCTGCAACCTTAAGAAATGCTATGTGAACGAAATGTAAGCATCCCTTGCACGCGAGGCAAAGCGGAAGAAAGGGCACTGCTCGAATTTTCTTTATTTGTAATATATTTAAAGTTTAATGAATGAAAAGTGAAGCTTAGCTACCTTCACAAGTTTTTACCTTTTACTTTAAGTTTTCTGTTTATTTTTTATTTGCAAAATTACTTGAATATTGCATAAAGTGGTAGGACGCGCACATTCGAGGGCACGACCCCACAAACATTATCCCGAATAATAAAGGAATGAGTAACCTAACAACCAACTCGAGTACGTAAGAGGTATTGCAAGCCTAGTACTAGGGAAATATCCCACAAGCATCTCATTAACACTATCATCACAAGCATGCGACAGTGATAAAATAAGATAGCATGAAAAATACTAACAAGTACTAAACAAAAGTTACAAGTAATGTTTACATACAAACAAAAGCCACAAAAAGGCCACATACGGCCATGGCACTAAAGTAACACAAGTACGAATCTACGAAGCTAGAACATGCTCCGGAGTAGTGTATAATTCTTCCTCTTTAAAAACAACCTTAGGAGATGGAGGAACATCAATAGATGGCGTCGTAGGGACATGACAGGTCTGGGCAAAAGTAGTGGAGAGAGCAGTTGTCATAGCCATAGGGGGCCCGCACAAGAGCTCGCTTCACCAATCAAATTTCTAGCAGACAAGGGTTCAACCAACGGCAGAATAGAATCCGTAAGAGATAGACGGCGAGCAACTGCATCCCCTCTTAGACACTAAACATGATTATGCGCCACTTCCTGGGAAAAGGCCAAAGAAGTCTCACCAATAATTACCTGATCCTCTAGTAGGTGAATCGGAATCATGAGTTCGTTATAACAACCTAATAATTTTCATCAACCTATTTTACTATGATCATAATTGTACGGGGAAATTTTTCGCTTTATTACATTACATGCATTGTCAATGTCTCAATATGTCATGTAACTTACATAACTAAAGTAGATGACTCACAGCAACTAACTATGGAAATCCTAACCTCAAAATGTCAAGCAAAGATATCTTAACATGTCAAGTCAATATCATCATATTCTTATTACAAAGTACATTATTCCTATAATGTACCATTCGCAACGTTATATCAAAACGGGCTTTAAACCGTTATCGTATACCTCCTAAACCCTAAATTCCATGAAGGGTTAATATCTAAAGAGAATGAATAGGCTACTAAGCAAAGGTACAAGTAACATAACAATCATATGAATATACATTCCCTCCAAAGAAAGTACAAGTCTGTCAAAGCTCCTAATATTCAACAGTCCATTAATGCACGATATCTAAAATAGCCGTTCAACCTCCGTTATACCTCCAATTATTCTTCACCTACCACCTGTGCCAGCTACTACACTCAATATACATGTGTAAACCCTAATTAATTATATAATAACTTCAATACACATTTAAACACAAACCCTAATTCAAAAGTCAAAACCCTAAACCCGAGCAAAATAGTAAATCATTACCCGTTGTTTCTTGTTTTTATCCATACAACCCCAAACCAACACTCAAAAAATGTAATAACGTAAATTACAACCTAAACAATCATATCCCATCATCATTTCAACAACAGTATTCAAGAATTAAACCCAGAAAACCCTAATCTAGTTTTAACCCTAAAACCTAAAACTAGGCCCTAGTTCAGAATCGGATCAGTCTATAAAACATAGGATCTGAGAAATATCAATAGGATCTGGATATTAAGTGAAAACACTAGGTTGTATGTCTTGTGATCATTTTTCCGGTGGAATCAACCCGATTCGACGTCGGATGAACAAACTTTTGCTAATTAACTTATTCACAGACCTTAAGAACCTATTTTAACCATCCTTGATCATCATACACGAAATGCAACAAAGAAAACTCGTGTAAAACCTTGTCGAGCCCAAATCTGACCCGCACCTATTTCTTACCCATTTTAACCTATTTAAAACTCTCCCATGTGCAAGATACCACCATGGATACCTTCTAGATGACCTAGAGCAGCTTACTAAGCTGCTTGGAACACTTCATGGCCAAGGATAGAGGCACATGGTCTCTTCTTTTTACTACTTCAGCCGCGGCAGCAAGAAGAAGTAGCCAACACATCCAAGCTACTAATAGACCTTCCACACTTCATTTTCTATCCTCAACACATCCCTAACTAGCTGATACAGGTGTCAAGAGCAGAACCCATGGCTTCCTTAACCTCCTTATCTCTAATTGACTATAAATAGCACCCTTGTATCTCCATTCAAACTCGCACCACCTATCTCCTCTCTCAAACCCATAACGAAGCAATCCTTTGCTCCCATATGATCCTAGGATCATTAACGAAGCTCGATAAGTGAATCCCTAAAGAAATTGAAGCCTCGGAGTGAAGATACAAGGCAAACAAGTGGAAATACTACCCGAAACGACCCATTTCCACCATTTTTGCTCCTTGAAGCTCAAACCCAGGTTCTAGATGTTCTACTTCTGCTACTACACCCTTATAATGTTCATATGATCCTAAATATACTCTTGTTAAAGTTTCATAACTCAATTCATGCTCATTTTCCATTTTGATCCAAAACCGTACACCCGAAACCCTAATTTCACGTTTTTCTTAAAACTAAATGTTATAATGGTTAAATATTGTTATAATCTATCCTAGCATGCTTAACTAATGTTAAAATAACCACTTTATTGATTAATGAAGGAATTTGAACTTAAAACCCGCGCGTTTACGTTTTGAAACCCTAATTTGACCCGTTTTGCTTCCTAGCCTAACGAATCGTTATTTTAAACTTGCGTTACGTTAAAACTTCATATTTTAGTTTATTATAACTTATAAATGTCTATTGAAATGTTAAAATAAGCTTGCATGACAATTTGGACATGTTTTGTAATTATAATCCATGCAAGGGGTATATATCGTAACTTTCGGAAACTTATAACTAAAAGGGCTAAAAGTGTAATTTTATCAAAGTTATAATTCCAGGGATCTATTTTGTCACTTTTCAAACTCCAAGGTTTACTTGGTATATCTTTCAAAGTTAAAGGACTAAAGTCGTAAAAATGCAAACTCCAAGGACCTATTTGTAATTTTCCAAACCTCAGGGTCTAAAATGTAACATTTTGAAAAAGTATAAAATCATGTTTAAAACCTTACCAGACATAACTTTAATTAACGCTTTTCGTGCTTAACATTTCCAGATATTGATTAAAACACTTAAAACCGATTATATCATATCACAATACTAGGGAGCTTCATATTAAGGAGTTTCATCTTGGTATTATGTTATGACTGAGTTGTTAGGTTTATGATTTAAAGTGCCCTAGCTCCTCAAATGTTTACTGAATGACTTCTGAATTATGATGGCCCGAACAGTGATACAATAATTCTAAACTCTTCAATCAAATTCATAACTCTTAAACCAAAGTTCTAAAGTACAATCTTCCTAAGACTTGACATATTCTACTCAGGTTGTGTGACGTGCTGTTTACTATTATTTTACTATATCAACTATCCCCGGTTAAGATTATGATAAGGTCGTCAGCTTTCATTTTAGAATAATTACTACATTTACCTATCCGGTGAAATTCATAACCTCGCCTTTACTTATTTACATGTTTTATAAACCCGCAAGGGGGATACATGCTTGTTACAAACTCTTTCACATACTTGTTTTTCTTATAATAATATGATTACTTTCCAAAGACTTATACATGCTTAAACCATGAATACAAGTGTCTTTACAAGTTATATGCTAATCTGATATACCATTATCACTAATGTCTAAGTTACTTTATGCTAAAAGTCCCTCATTATCATGGACCATTAATCACTTTTGGGTGAACGTAAATATTGTGGATAGA
>BQNB010160813.1:0-14755 GCA_026074375.1 Tanacetum coccineum
TCGAAAGTATATAAAAGTGTCCGTCTATAGAAAGATAATTTAATTATCTTCGCGATGGTATAATTAAATTTACGTCAAACGAAAAAGAATGCACCATTGTGACGAGTATTTTTTATCTTTCTTTAAGGGGCACTTCTATATACTTATGACAAACTTTTTTTCCGAAATTTTTTTTCAATCACATCTGAAAAAATCACATGTGATTTGTATCACAATCACATGTGATTTCTTAAAATCACATGTGATTTTTTCAGACGTGACTGAAAAAAATAATCGAAAAAAAAAGTTCGTCGAAAGTATATAGAAGTGCCCCTCTATAGAAAGATGATTTAATTCTCATCGCGATGGTATATTTCGTTTTGCGTAACGATTAACGGTTTGTAAGATACTTAATTTTTAAAAAAATAGGATGAAAGTGGGTTTTTTAATTAAATTAAAATGAGAATTAATCTAAACCATTACATAAAAATAAAATGGATGGTTAAGATGAAATGAATTGTTCTTTAATTAGATAGTGTTCTATATAGAACTTTTCTATATACTCTTTCTAGTAACCAACATGTAATGGTTTACTGTAAAAAATAGTCAAGCATGCTATTGTCCGTTGCAAAGCTTGAATGCAGCAAACAAAATAAACATGTCTGTTTGATGTCATTACCAAGAGATCATGTCACTAAATATATATACTCTTTCTAGTAACTAACATGTAATGCTTTACCGTAAAAAATAGTCGAGCATGCTATTGTCCGTTGCAAGTAACACTTTAACATCAACAATCCAAAACCAAGTCAATACGGCTTCAATCATGTTGTCCATTAAAGTAACAAGTTATTTTCTATATCTTATTAATATGCAAATATATTAATGTTTGGAAACCCACACATTCTTAAACCTCAAAAGCGTATAAAAATCAAATAAATTATAGCACCTGTTGGCTTCTTTTCATGTAATGATCACACATAAATGGTAAATTAGAAGACTTAGAAACCAAATTTTCAAACCTCCCAACACATTAAAAACAAAGCTAAACACTAATACGAGTATTAGAAAAAAAGCTTGATAAATTATTCTAAATACGGGTGAAAGAATGCCAGCATCATATATGATTTACCTACTGCTCAACAGATTACTAGCCATTTATATTACATCTGAACATCATTATAACATTCAAAATCACTAACTATATCTCAATACGAAACAAGCAATAAGTATCAACACAAAATAATATTGTTAGTCAACATTTCGCTTGAAAACATCCCTAATATAAACATGACCCCCAAATACAGCCTATGGTAGAAAGAATACATGCTTATAAGAATAAAAACTAAAACTTATAGATAAGCATAAATCTAAAACGAAACTACTCAATAAATTCATCAAATGAAACACAAGATTATAAAGGCTTACTGCTATCTAAGCATAATTAAATGAAAATAAGCATAATCAAACTAAAAACCAATTATAAACACTTATCTAGTGCTATTTAAGCATAATCAACCAAAAAATAAGCATAAAATCAAAAAAATTACCATCATCGGCATCGTCAGCTTAAGTAGATGATGAATCGAGATTTGATTTACGCTTATTCGTTGCTATTTCATCCCGTATATCCATTAATCATGAAATTTGGGGCTAAAATTAGGGTTTGAATGATTATTGAGAGTGGTTGAGAGTTATTATCGTGTGTGTGTGAGAGAGAGAGAAAGTGAAGACTATATGAGTGTGTGTGTGAGTTGTTGGGTGAGTTAAAATGACTACCTTACCCTCATCTATTAATAAAAAGTATTAATTTTTTAATTTGGGATTAATCTCAGCCATAAGATGAGATGTAGATGGAAGGCTGAGATGGGTTCATTTGATCTATGCTAAAAAGTGAGTCTATGTTGAACTTTTGCCGTTAAGTATCTGTCAAGAGATCATCCTGGATGAGTTTTTTTCTTACTGCGAGTCTTTAACTCACATGTAAACCGAGGTATAATGTAACCGTTTCAGACCCTTTCTCTCTGACCACCTCCAAATTTGTACCTAGCGAGTTTTGAACGTTATACCTCTTGTGAGGACATCACCGTAGACCTCTTTCAAGACACCATCCATCTAAAAAAAATATAAGTGATGGTGTTTAAGGCCAATAAATTTATCCTATGATTGTATATATCCACATTTTACACAAGGTGAGTACTTGTACAGAACAATATTTTCCTTACACAATACTAGCTCGTTATAAAAGTGACTCAACTTTTATGAATAAAAAAATTGACAGGAAGCATATGCTGGACTCGACATTGATGATTAATAAGCGTAAATCCCATCTATAATGCAGTTTACATCAACTATCGAATTAAAACACTGAAAGTAGCTCAAATTGGGGATACTAAAGATTGGAGGACCAAATGTCGAATTAGCGAAATTGGTAAGTTAAACTGTACACGAACGTTTGTCATGACATTATGCTCGTCGTGGGCGTCCCAACCGTATAAATTGAGTCCCTTAACTCCGGCCGGATAAAAAGTTACGACCTTTGTAAGTTGTGTCGTTTTATGTATATGTTAGAATATGGCAGATTTTTCTAGTAATAACATAAACGTAATTGATGACGTGATAATCACTATCCTTAAAGAATATTAGCCCCCCACTATCAACGGTGGTGGGATTCGAGACTAATTTCTTCCCGGGATTCGACTTTAATGATTAGAAATTTATGTAGCGTACATAAACTTCTCTATGAAGATCATCGGATTGTATTTTGTATGTTTGTGAATTGTGAGAGTTTTTTATCGTCAACTGCAAAAAACGAACCATCACAATGGTTCTTTTTAGAATTAACTGTACTTAACTAACATAATTATGTACAATTTAATATATATTATAATATATTTATGAGTAAGATCTAGTAACAAGAAAAAATATAATGAGAATAATAAGAAGGATTTCTGGCATATTTTAAATATAAGAGAGAATTTTAAGTGCAGATGCATCCATTTTTGTAGGGGTTGTGGTTTTTTTTTCATCCTTCTCATTTTAATTATTTGTAGATACATTTGAAATATTTGATCCTAAATCATATATTTATAATATAAACTAGATTAATTTTTCGCTAGTTCCCTCCAAAAGCCTCCTAAAAGACTTTTGAACATTTGAGTAGAATATCACTTATAAACCCAATTTCACTTCTTTCACTCACCTATGTGGATACATACAATACACAAATTGTTGATAAAACCCATAAGTTCCAACAGTATATAGTCATTCGTGGATTAGTCGATCAAAAAGTCAGAAACCATAATTAAAAAAAAGGGCAAAACTCATAGTCATAGTAGGATATGAATATTAGATCATTGGTATTTATGCATTGTGACTTGGCCATACTCATAGAGTCATAGGTACGAAAAAATGTTTGAAAAAAACGTGGTGTTTGGAATTGCTTATTTGAATGTCTTAGAAGCTTGTTTACCAACTTTTGAGTCTTAAGACAAAAAAAAAAGTGTTTATCTGCTCTTTAATATATTCAGTTTGGGATTTGTTTATTTCAAATTGACTGTTTTGGTCAATCCAATATATTATTATAAGTATACTTTTGAGTTTTCAGATAAGAAAAGTGCTATTTGCTTATGTTTACTATGGAGCAATGTTCTAAAACTCGGTTTTTTAGTTGATTCGGATTTGGTGACCGGTTCATCGAGTCACCGGTTCAACCGGTTAAATTGGTTTTTTTTTTTTAATTTTGGGCTATTTTGTGAAACTGGTAATAGCAATGACGCGTCTGCAATTCATTACATGTTTTAAAAACATTTAACTAATACTCCGTGTGGTTAAGTATCTTTCAGTAATGTGTACATAGAAAAGCACATGCACACAAATAATCAAAGTTTACACCAGTCACCATCATTTTGAACAAGTCATGAATGATGTCTAAAGTCAATAATTTATATTTACGATGTCTGAGTATTATGTATCCATAATTGGCACGGCATAAGAGGGGTGGTTAAGGAAATTAAAAAATAAAATGATGCACTGATAACATTCATTTCAAGTATATTTAATCGAAGAAATTGACTTATGTATATATGAACAATAATAGTTTCACTTGGTGGAAGGTGATGCCTGATTTGATGGTTAAGCCCTCAGTTGAAGGGGTGTTTGGCTGAGTGGGTTGGCATCTTTTTAGGAAATGTAGCCAAGTGGGATTGTATCCCTGAGCAACTCCTATCCAAGTAGTGATGCCAGAAATGGAAATGTAGCTCTTGGTGTGGATCTCAGTGTGAACAGGAGTTTTCCCCCATCTCTTGTGACGCTTACTATAAGAGCCTCTATGTTTCATAGGAAGGGTGTTTGTAGCAGGAAATGTAGCAAGGGGTGTGGTTTTCTCCATGGTTGCCTAGTTGTTTTACCTAGTCACATTGGCTTGGTAGAAAGCTAGAAGTATGGATAGAGCTTATGCTACTCTGGCTTTGCTCTGTCCTTGAAATAGATGTTGTTTTCTTTGCTAAAAAAAAAACAATAATAGTTTCAATATTTTTATTAATACTGCAGCCAAACCAAATAGGTAATGATGTTTAAAGTCATGAAATATATATTGCAAGTGGAATTTACCTCTGGTTCAACTGAGAACACAGAAACAATAACAATCTCACACAACCTTAATGCATCATTTTATTGTAAAAGTTACCAAAGAATACTTGAATGCTTCAATGTTAAGGTTCCTGTACTAAATAGTTCTCATCCCGACTTTGTGGTAATCATAAAAATGTTAAATCTAGGTGTGTTCTGGTACCATGTAATTGTGGTGTACGTTATCAACAAATCTAGAAAGAGAAAGCAGATAATGGTAGATATATGAGAAAAGAGAGAATTTGAATACTATACACACACTCACGTACTCATAACAGTGTAGCTATCATGCTACTTAAAAGTAATAACACCTCATCATAACCAACAGATAGGGAACATGAACCAACTTTACTCAAATTTATCCGTTTTGTGTGCACCCCTGATTGCAGGAACAACAATCAAAGGGAGGACGGCTAGAAGGAAACCAGTTCCAAACCCGATGATCACAAGCAGACGAAGGATAGGGAATTCATCGTTCATTTCAGAAGTCAGCTGAGGTTTCAACAACTCTTGATTTTTTTCACAGTTGTTAAAAAATACACCACATAAACCAGGGTTTCCTTCAAAGCTAGAGTTTGGAAAGGTCCAAAACTGGCCACCGGAAGGGATAATCCCAGTTAGATTATTGTAAGCAACGCTAAACGTAGATAAAAAACTTAGTCTCGCCAAAGTTGGAGGGATTGTTCCTGTTAAACTATTATATGACAAATTTAATCTCTCTATGTTCCTCATACCTGATAACGAACTGGGAATGCAACCTGATAAATTGTTGCGTCCCAAATACAAAGTACGTAGGTTTTTCAAGTTTCCAAACTCCGCCCATATTGGACCCGTGAGGTGGTTTCTACTGAGGTCTATTTTTGGTGGGAACCTCATGATTTGATTGTACTGTAAAATTGACCTGCCACCCGTGTTTCCTAGTATGAAGAATGGGAAATCTGGAGACGGTTCTTCTAATGAGATATTTGTCGAAATCAGGCTTTGTAACCGTGTCAGACTCTTCGGCATCTCTCCTGACAACGAATTACTCGATAAATCTAAGTAAAACAAAAGCTTAAATTCGTCGAAATAAGCCGGAACCATTCCCGTCAAGTCATTCCATGATAAATCCAACAGCTGCAACTGTGTTAAACCACTTAGCCAATATGGAATAGTACCCGTGAGCCTACAGTTTGGAATTACAAGTGCTTTGAGTGATTTAAACTGTAAGTTGTTTTGATCAGATGGTAACCTTTCGGTATGAAAGTTCATCGTGAAAACCAAAACAGTCAAATTCAGGCAGTGCTGGAGGATTTTAAGAGACGTTGACAGGTTACTGAAGCTGCAATTGGAAATTGAAAGATGAGACAGTGATTGAAAGTTTTTGAAGCTTTCCGGGATTTGGCCTATGAGTTTGTTCCTCGCAACATTTATAGCTTTTAAATTTCGACAAGTTGCAAGATTAGCAGGTAATGTACCTGAGAAGTTGTTACTGCCCAGATTAAGTGAAGTAAGATTAACCATCATGGAACAGTTGAGGTTAATGAAACCATCAAAAGAATTGTTTCTCAAGTTTAGAGAAGAAATAGTTTGGGAATTTGACAATGAGGGAGGTATCATACCAGACAGATTATTGGAATGAGCTGAAAAATAATGTATATTTGGAAACATATAAAAGAAGTCAGGTACATTTCCTGAGATCCTGTTAGATGAAACATCCAAACGAACCAAACCACTAGACACATTACCGATTCTATTGGCAAAGGCAGTGAACTCATTGTCCTCAAGAGCCAATTCCCGCAATCTTGGTAATGTGAGTAAGAAGTCTGGTATGACACCTGAAATATAGTTGGAGGCCACAGATAGATGCTCAAGAAAGTTACATGTTTCAAATTGAATTGGAATACTTCCAGTTAAGTAATTTCCACCAAAGTTAAGAACACGAATTCTGGTGGAGTTAGCACATAATCCAATCTGAAGAGAACCCCTTAAGTTATTATCAGAGACATCTAATACTTGAAGTGCTGGCAGATTCGCACTAACCGGTAAAACCTCATCGAATTCATTACCACTTAAATCAACTTCTTCCAAATAAGCCAAGTGAAAGAGCGAAACCGGAAGAGGTCCCTTAAGGAAGTTATTTGAAAGATTACACACTCTAAGCTGATTTAAATAGGAAACTGAATCAGACAAATTGCCAGATATTCTTTTATTTGGAAGTTCTAATCTAACAATCCTCCCTAAAGATATATTGCAAGTGATGCCTATCCAATTGCAGCAACTAGAAGATTCTAAAGACGATGTATTTGTAAACAACCATCCGTCGATCGGTGATTCTAAACCATTCATGAAACCTGTTAAACCGGTTAGATCATTGGCATCACATATTAGATTCTGGGATATCACAAGTACCTTAGTTTGAAGTGAGTACAGAAGAGCAATTATAAGTACCCATATCTCCAATACAAGAACCATTTCAGTATATAACTTTTTCTGACCAAAATTTCGGTTTATGACTGAAACACATAGAAATTTGGGAGTATATATATATATTTTTTTTTGTGTTTGTTCCTGTTAAAATATAACGTAGTAGCTTGGAAATTTATTACACATTAAAGCAGATATAAAAGACCAAGCAGCAGAAGACCAGAAGTCAATATCTCACCTCAGGAAAAGTCAAAACCATTTGATAAGCAAGACCCCTTCAAAGAACATTTCAGCCTTTAGAAGTTGGCTACTATTTTACGGTTACCAAAAGCAGGTTTCCATGCAGGATCGTTGCAAGAAAAAAAAATAGAAAAATTGACATGTAACAATTTCTTTATTTTTATTTTAGAAAAAGGGTTGTTAAGAAAATAAAATTCATACATTTTTAAAAACGGGGTATCTAATCGACCCGGTCGAATCACCGGATCACCGGGTTACCGTTCAACCAATTCGACCACCGCGTCAACCCGATCTTGCACAACAAAAATAAAAATAAAAATTTGCACAACAAAAAAATAAAAAAAGGACACAGGGCCACAGAAAAGGACACATGATCCTTTTCTCTGAGCCCAATATACTTTTTGTCTTCTTATCATGTGTCCTTAAGACACAAGATAGAAAAACCCATATATTTTTTATAAAACAATAATGATAACTGCAATTTTTATGTGTTATAAGGTTTGTTTTGATCACTAGTACTTCTATTAATTAACTATTAATGCATATTTTTCAAAGATGCTTACGGGAAATGATATTTCTACAACGACCAATTGTAGATAAAGCCAATTTCATTTTTGCCATGTTAACAATGATACATTGAGAGAGAAAGCACACACTTTCACACTAACGCTCAGCTCTTGAGTTTTTGTAAAATGAAAAGAAAGGAAAAGACAAGAAAGGAAAAGAATGGGGAAGGAATTTACTCATCTATTTTGTGTTCTCAAGTTTCAACATGAGTAAAAAAATGTATAAGAAATACAAGATTTTTTAATTTTGTTAGAAAGAAAGATAAACAAAGGCATACACATTTACTTGTTTACCTTTTCAAATCTCAAACTGGTCATTACTCATTAGCATACTAGCATGTATTATAATTTTACTAAACAAATTTATTCAACATACTGGCCCAAGACCAACAACACATCAAAGCCCACTATCAAAAGCTAAGCATTATTTAGGGTTTAAAAAACGCAGTTATATCATTGCATACATCCAATATTTTGTCCATTCTTAAATACAGTAGTCAAGCTAAACTTATACCAAGAATTTTCAGAAACGATGTTATAATTAGAAGCGGTTGATGACAGAAACTGTTGGTTAAAAAAAAAGAAAAAAAACGAAGCCTAACAAAAAAGATTAACAACTGATGTTCATGAGTTGAGATTGGGGACGAAGATAAGTATGTGACAGTTTATAGAGGGCATCTTAGTCTTTAGACATAAAATCCAGATCTCTCACCATTGTTTCCTACACAATCCGCCCAAATATGGACGGAAGGTTTTGTCCCATAATTTCCCTCTCCTTTCCTTCCAAAATCCTTTCCTTGCTGATAAAACTCGAGAACACAAAATATTGTATGTATCCTGTCATTTACTTTCTTTTCCTTTGAGAAACAAATTCAAGAACACACCGTAAAAACATGCAGTGGAAATGATTTCTCATTAACTGAAACGAAGAGAGCTCTCTAATCCAGCTTATATGTGGAATATAATGACTAAAACAAAAAATTTACAAAAAAAACCCTGAATTATTTATGTTGGAATTAGTAGACATTAAGATCATATTAACTATTAATAAATACAAGCACGCAGCGGAAGACTAGCACGTAAGATTATTCGCATAGTTATATAAATTAACATAATAATAAAAGAAAAACGTACCTTTTAGCAAATCTTGAATTAATAAATCAAGAACAATATAAGATCAAAGTATGATCTCTCTTTGGATTCGTACACACGTTTGTTAGCGATTCAATTAGAATGCTAGTTCTTTTATAAACAATAAGCAAAACAACTTACTTTAAGTTGATTAATCAAATCGGTTTTCCCACTTGGTTGGGTGTAGCCGATTGACTCAACAAGAGAGAAGGGGAAGAGAAAAGAAGTTTTGCTTTTAGGGTTTCACCAAAAGATATATCAAAACAATGAGCCTTGATTTGTTTATATAGGCATAAGGAATTTGTTATAAGGAAACAAATTCCCACCTCCTCTTGTTGAGGTATAACCGGCCCCAAACACAAGCCCACAACCCAAGCCAAAACTTTCCTTTTCTCATTATTTAACATTAAGTCCTTTATGTTAACATTTAAAGTCCGTTAAATAAATTCTGTTAAGTAACTAATTAATTAACGACCGTTATCTTATTATTTACACAATTAATATAAATTAATTAATATAAATTAATTAATTATATTTGTTGAATATAAACGCTATCGTGTGCGTCTCCAAAGGCCCGAGTCGTATTCCGGACATATATTATTTACGTGTACATTCTTTCAGCTACTCCCTCATTAAGGAATAAAAAAATACTTTGTGACATTTATTGATGATGCTTTAAGGTTTTGTTATGTTTATTTACTACATACTAAAAATAAAGCATTAGATAAATTTAAAGTATTCAAAACTAATGTTGAATTACAACAAAGGTTCTTGATCAAAAGATTCAGGACTGATAAAGGAGGTTAGTACATGTATACTATGTATTTTTGGTCTGTTGGTATTATCCATGAAACGACTGCCCCCTATACTTCACAATAAAAAGGTATATCTGAAAGGAAAAATAGAGTACTGAAAGAAATGGTTAATTCCATGTTGTCCTACTCAGGACCGAGTCAAGAGTTTTAGGGTAAAGCTATGTTAACAGCTTGCTATTTATTAAATAGGGTTCCGGATAAAAGGAACAAGATTACCCCTTATGAACTCTAGACTAAAAAGAAACCAAACCTGAATTACCTTAGGGTTTGGGGTTGTAGGGCAGTTGTAAGACTCCCTGATCCGAAGCTAAAAACTTTGGGTGAAAGTGGCATTGAATGCATCTTTGTTGGATATGCTGAGCATTCCAAGGCATTTAGGTTCTATATTATTAAACCTAATGATTCAGTTTCAATTAACTCAATAATTGAATCAAGGGATTCTATCTTTAATGAGAATAGATACTCATCAGTCCCTAGACCAAGTCTCAAGATTCCTAATAGAACTGAAGACATTGGTGGTTCAGTGGTCCCTAAAAAGGTCACTAAAGAGGTTGTTCAATAACCTGAACCTGAGCTTAGAAAGAGCAAAAGGAATAGGACTCCAAATAATTTTGGACCTTAATTTCAATTATGCTTAATTGAAGGAATAAAGGATGAGGTCTCTGACTAACACTCTTATTGCTTTAATTTTGAGGATGATCCCAAAACATTTAATGAAGTAATGACGTCTCAAGATGTTGCTTTCTAGAAAGAAGCAATTAATGATGAGATGGATTCCATCATGGAAAACAACACTTGAGGGTTGGCTAATCTACCTCCAGGTTGCAAATGGATCTTCAAATAAAAACTAAAGTTAGATGAAACTATTGAAAAGTTCAAGGCAAGGCTGGTCATTCAGGGCTTTAAACAAAAGTCAGGGATAAACTACTTTGATACTTATGCTCCGGTGGCATATATCAGTACCATAAAACTGCTGATTGCTATGACATCTATTCACAATCTGATTATTCATCAGATGATTGTGAAGACAACTTTCTTGAATGGTGAATTAGAAGAACAACTGCGCCCCCATTCAAAACGAAGACATACCCAGTTTGAGATTTTGTGTCATCTCATCACGTCCTCGAATCCAGCATACACAATAACATTTAACTTGCATTTATGCATTCAGATTAAAACTCACCATACACCAAAACGTGTCTATAGTATTTCTTAAATACTTAAGAAATATTTTTCACTGCAGTCCCGAGGAGCATTCACTAGATTCTGTTGAAATCGGCTTGTGATGTTTTGCGCGAACGCCACATCAGGACTAAGACCTACCAAGCATACATTAATGGATCCCTACAGCCGAACATAAGGAACTTTTGGCATACGCTTCATCACTGCAGAATTTGTAGCACATTGAGATTTATTTAAATGAAGATCAACTTGCATGGAATGGAACCCACGTTTTTTGTAACACCACCCCTACAAAATCAGTAGCCTCAGAAGGTAACGAATGGGGTGCTACGTCCAAGTACAACAAAAAAATCAAGATGTACGAAACGACCTTAAATAGACGTTAAAATAAGTTTCATTCGAGGTCATACAAAAGATCAGAGTTTTCGAACGTTAGTCCCATAGTTTTTAAAAAGGACAATAGAGATTTTATAAGACAAAAGTTTTATTGAATTTTAAGAAATTCAGCAACCCTCTAATAGATAGCCTTCACGGATCACCATCCAATAGCATTATACATCTCAGCACCTGAGTTTAAAACATCTAAAACAACAACAAAATTGTTGAGTGAATTCATAGGTTAATCAGAATAGCGTGGATACTCACAAAGATTTAAGTAATATTAGGCACTATGAAACACATTTCGATAGTCCAACACTTTGTATATAATTGCCCTATTAGCTCAGACACCGAACCTTAACGTAAAATCAACTTAAACAAAAAAACCAGTACTCGAGTTTGTGCCCCAACCCGATACAGATGTTACAAAAACATCCACGAATTTTCTCAATACAGATGTTGCCAAACATCCTACGAATTTTCTTCAAAATGTTAATGGCGTCTATGTGTCCAACAGAAAACACAGCCCAGACGGGGTTGGTCCGTCTCGATAGATCTAACTGTAAACACTAGCGTAAACCCAGCCAGGTATTTAACGGTTCATGATAAAAGGGGACTTAAATGGCAATACGGTAACTTAGGCAATAATGTAATCAGGAAATAGCATACAGTTTTGAAAACACTTGTGTCCAAAGAAATCAAGCATGTAATCTCCCCCGTATTTAATAAAGCAAGTAGTAGAAAAAGGGGCTACGAACTCACCTCGAGTGAATGGTAATCAACAAGTATTCACAATAGAAAATGCGTCACGAAGGAATCCGAAGGCAACCTAATCCAATATAGGTCGTATAAGTACTAAACACTTTGATTATTTATAGGTCGTATAGCTCATCATACTATCGTTCGGGCTATCATAATTAAGAGGTCATGTAGTGACGTATGAGGAGCTAGGACACTTTAAATCGTAAATCCAACAACTCGTCGATACGCCACCCCGAAGAGGCCTCATTATGAAACTCCCTAGTAATATAGTACTTTGCTTAACTAAAACCACATATAATTCTATATAGCTATATCACCGTCTAATCGTTTTGGTAAAATTGTGTTTAACAAGTTAAAACGTTTATAATTACCGTTGTAGTAAAACTGGCGTAACTTTCGCGTTTTAAGCCCGATTTTAACGTTTCTTATGCCCACGCTTTCGTATTAGAACGAGTTATCATAATTTGACATTTTCATAATTTGGACCTACTGGTGAACAGTACTTTTTACTGTTCACACCAGTTATAAAGTTATTTTTATAGTTTTAGTTATCGTAAAACCCGTAAACGTCGTATTTTATTCGTTATAGCTCCGTTTTTAGCGATTCTTTCGAGCACGTCTTCGTTTTTAAAAGCTCTATCATATAAATGATGTTTTCATAAATAAAAGTCCCTGATGAACAGTAACTTTTTATAAAATTTATTTTATAAAAGTTTAATTAACGTATAACTTAAAATTAGCGTATCTCCTTCGTTATAAATCGGTTTTTCGAGTTCTTTACATGCCCACGATCCTTGTGACATGTAGTATTTTATAAAAATATAAAATAAATACTTTAATTTCGTATTTCAAACAGCCCCTAAAATAATTTTTGATAAAAATGTGTTTAAAATCGTTTTTATAACTTTTTAGTTTAACCACTTTGTTACAAGTCCATTACAACCCTTAATATCACATGTCTTATGTACTTAGGGTTCCTAATTCATTCTTTGTCCATATATTATCCAAGAAACACAAGATCCATAAGTTTAAATACTTATTTGTCCATAACTTTATATAAGTATACTTGAAAGTTAACTTGTTTATATATACTTTTTATATATAAACCATACTTGTACATCACTTACACATCCATTATAACATGATGTTAAGATCCTTATATCATATGACAAAGTGTACCAAATCATAAACAAGTGTAAAAATCCATTTTTACAAGTAAATAAGTTCCTAGATGGTGATTAACTACATAGACATTATATATGCATAAAATCACAAATATAAAGAGATTAAGGTTTTTAGGTAACCTTAATATGATGTATGATGATGAACAATATGATCTAAACCCTTGTTTAGAAACCAAAACCTAGCTTACAACCCTTGAAAACCCTAATTTCAAGTGAAACCCTAATCTTGAATCATGCTTGCTTAACTCTTGTAAACCTTAAACCAAACCTTCAAACCTTCTTGGGTTATCTTAGATATGATGTATAAACACTTAGAAATGTTACAAATAAAATTTGTATGGATGGTTTGTGTGTATGGATTTGAGCCGTGGCCTATTTCAAAGGAAATGGGAGAGTTTTTGCTTTGTTTTCACCTTGGAAATGGATATGTGTGTGTTTACTTTCTAGTTTAGGCATTATATACCCTAAGACTTATTCAAGGGACATGTAGAGGATTTCTAGGGAAAGTATGGTCATAAGTATGGAAGCCTTACAAGTAAACATGTAAGTCTTGCTTGAAAATATCTACATGTTCCTAAAAGTAGAGAACATCCCATGAAATCAAGGAAGACTTGGAAATTAGATATTTCTTTGTATCTACACTTGTATATCCGGCCACATAGGCTTAAAAGTGATGTTATTTTGTAAATTTTGGGTATTGGGTATAAATATGGGTATTTGTTGAAGCGTAGAAAAGTTTTGGTGGTTCCGGGAATGCCTAAACGGATTTTATCGCGAAACGTAATCACTTTACGTAACCAATAAAAATAAAATGAACAAAGTTAATAATTATACTCAAAATAATTACTTAACACTTACTAGATGTAAACATTTAATTGTTTGATGCCCGTTTACATTGAATGATAATTTTTAACTTACGCGATTTAACTTAACGATTACGATTTTGAAGCAAACGCGTACAATACTAAAAATAACTTGTGAATTTATTGACGTCGTAAATGACCCTAAAACATGAGGTGTTATAGTCTCCCCCCGTTAAATGAGCCTTGTCCTGAAGGCTTATGATGCGGCACTTGACGACGGTGCGGTCTTTGTGAAGAGATGTGGGTATTTCTCCCTGAATTAGTCTTCACGTTCCCATGTGAACTCAGGACCTCTCTTGGAGTTCCATCAAACCTTGACAATCAGAATACGGCTTTGCTTCAACCGTTTAACTTCATAGTCCATGATTTCTACGGGTTCATCGACAAATTAAAGTTTGTCATCAAAATGAAGCCCATCCAACAGAACAGCTAATGGTTCGTCGGCATAGCACTTTTTCAAGTTGGATACATGGAATGTATTGTGAACCCTGCTCAGCTCTTATGGAAGCTCAAGCTTGTATGCAACGGATCCAACCTTTTCCAACATACCTGGGGTTTAGCTTCCCCCGTTTGCCAAAGCGTACTTCTCCTTTCTAAGGTGATACCTTAAGCATAACTAT
>BQNB010160814.1:0-14755 GCA_026074375.1 Tanacetum coccineum
TCCTTATCAGCAGCTGTACTATTACAAGTCAGGTTAAGTTTGCATCTTGTACTCTTCAAGGAAGTGCCTTGACATGGTGGAACTCTCACGTAAGAGCTGTCAGGCAAGATGTTGCATACGCAATGCCATGGACGGCCTTGAAAAGGATGATAACAGATAAGTACTGCCCTAGGGGCGAGATCAAAAAGCTAGAATCTGAGTATTGGAACTTAAAGGTAAGAGGTACCGATTTGATGACTTACAACCAACGATTCCAAGAGTTGGCACTCATGTGTGATAGAATGTTCCCTGAGGAATCAACTAAAGTGGAAAGGTATGTCGGTGGTCTTCTCAACATGATTCATGGCAGTGTTAAGGCATCAAAGCCTCAGTCAATACAAGAGGCAATTGAATTTGCTACTGAAATGATGGACAAAAAGATGCTTACTACAGCTGAGCATCAAGCAGAAAATTAGAGGAAACTTGAAGATATTTCAAGGAACAACCAAAACCAACAACAACCATTCAAAAGAAATAATGTGGCACGGGCTTACACTGCTGGGCCTGGAGATAAGAATCCTTATGGAGGAACCAAACCTCTATGTGCCAAGTGCAATTATCACCACGATGGGCCATGTACTCAAAAGTGCACTAACTGTAAAAAGATTGGTCACTCGGCCCGTGACTATAAAGTTCGACCTACTGCTAACAACAACAATAACAACAACAACAATAACCAGAGGACCCAAGGGAAAAATCCACGAGTTATCACTTGCTTTAAGTGTGGAGTCCAAGTTCACTTCAGGAGTGACTTCCCAAAGCTGAAGAATGGAAATCAAGGGAATCGAGCTGGAAATGGCAATGCTGTAGCAAGAGCTTATGTTGTGGGCTTTGCTAGAACTAACCCGAACTCAAATGTTGTCACGGGTACGTTCCTTCTAGATAACCGTTGTGCTTCAATACTATTTGCTACTGGTGTCGATAGAAGTTTTATATCTACTGCATTTAGTTCTTTGATTGATATCATCCCAACTACGTTAGACCATGGTTATGATGTTAAGTTAGCTGACGGTAGAATAATTTGGGTTAATACACTTATACGGGGTTACACTCTAAACTTTCTAAATCATCCATTCAACATCGACTTGATGCCCATGGAGATGGGTAGTTTTAACGTCATTATCGGCATGGACTGGTTAGCTAAATATCATGCCGTAATCGTTTGTGATGAGAAACTCGTTCGTGTTCCCTTTGGAGACAAGACTTTAATTTTTCATGGTGACAGAAGCAACAACGGTCACGAGTCTCGATTGAACATCATCTCGTGCACCAAAATACAAGTGTCATAAACCTTTGCCATTCTTGTTGTAATTGAAGTAAGAACTGAACATTAACTTGATGATTTGTAACATCACACTTATTTCTGACAAGCTCATTCATTATCTTGTAAAACCTTGAGTAATACGATTCAAGTGATTCACCATCCCATGATGTGAATTTTACAAACTCCCAAAACAATTTGGTTTCAAGATTTTGAACATTGATTGATTCACCTTGTTTTAACCTTTCAATAACTTTCCACATCTCACATGCATTTGGACAAGCATCAACTATGGAGTAGATATCATTATCTATCCCTATGAGAATTATCTGAACAGTTTCAGCTTTAGCATTCAATTGTTTCCTTATGTCATCTAAAACAGTCTTGTAAGTTTCCATGAACCCTTCTGTAGTCGTTTCTAAACTACCTTTTGCAACTGGAATTGTTCTTTCAGTCCATTTGAATTTGTAAGGTGGATTATGAAGACAATAGTAGATGTGTTCATTGTTTGGTTTGGTGTCAATGTATCTCTTGATTCAGGATTTCCACTAAACATAGTTACTAAGTGCTAACATCGATGTACGGTCTTTACCTCCTGCTTCCATGATATCATTGTGAAGAGCATTTGATGTTTGAGTTGCAAGTTGTTATTGGTATTTGATATTTTGATGTTTTTGTGAATAGATATCGAATCTTAAGTTTTATGAAGTGATTGAGTTGTGGTTTGATTTTAATTTAAAGTACTTGTCTTGTTTGGAAGTTGTTGTTGAATTACGTGTCTTTGTAGTCCAAATTAAGTAAAGAAAAAAAACCCAATTTGTTTTTTTCACCAAAATTGATTCAATCAAAATTGGTTTTCTGCTTGGACCGAAAATAAAATTCGATGATTTTACCGAAATTGGTATAAATCGCCTAAAATGCACCGAAAATGGTATAAATCTCCCAATGTAAATGGTATAAATCACCTAATGCAAATGGTGTAAATCACCCAATGCAAATGGTATTAATCGCCTAAGCTTAATTCGGTATAAATCGTCCAATGCAAATGGTATAAATCGCCTAAGCCAAAATGTGTATAAATCTCCCAATGCAAATGGTATAGATCCCCACATTCAAATGGTATAAATCACCTAATGCAAATGGTATAAATCACCCAATGCAAATGGTATAAATCGCCCAATCCAAATGGTATAAATCGCCCAATACAAATGGTATAAATCACCCAATGCAAATGGTATAAATCTTCCAATGCAAATGGTATAAATCGCCTAAGCCAAAACATGTATAAATCGCCTAATGAAAATGGTATAAATCACCCAATGCAAATGGTATAAATCACCCAATGCAAATGGTATAAATCGCCTAAGCCAAAACATGTATAAATCTCCCAATGCAAATGGTATAAATTGCCTAATGAAAATGGTATAAATCGCCCAATGCAAATGGTATAAATCGGCTAAGCCAAAACGTGTATAAATCGCCCAATGCAAATGGTATAAATCACCCAATGCAAATGGTATAAATCACCCAATGTAAAAAGTACAAATCTTCAAATATGAAAAAGACACATTTTTTGACACTTTTAAATGATTTCTTTTGCAAAACTAAGCAAATATAAGAAATTCTTAACATAAAAATGCAAACTTTTTGATTTTTGAGACAAATTGTTTTTCACTTTTTTCAAGATTTTCGAATGGAGTTTTCAAGAACAAAAATAGATGACAAACTAGATAAGATAGATGAGTGAAAAACATAATATAAGCTGAATAAAACCTACAAATAAGCTAGAAAATCAAAACTATACAAAGCTTAAAAACCAAAAAAATAAGCCGTAGCTTATGTGATGAAAAATAAGCTTATAAAATAACTTGAAAACCACAAAACAAATCACCTAAAACCCCTTGGCTCTTGATACCACATGTTATCCCAATATATCTAAGATCTAAACACACTAATAAGCTCTACTAATAAGCACTATAGAACCGAATAAGCCATAAACATACATGAACCATATGAAAGAAAAGTAGAAAGAAGATAAAAGATTTATTAAAGAGAGAAAGTAGAGGTGGATAACACACTAAGAAGTGTAAGAAATGAGTAACGAACACCCTTCACCACATAAGGTAAAGGGGTATTTATAGTTCCCAACACCTAAGAGGCGTATGGCATTCATCATGGGCTAGGCTTAGCTATTTGTTGGGCTTTGGCCTGTAACATGGACAAGATTAGCTTAAAGTCCAAGCCCGTTAAACCCGACTAGCCTATTGTATCACAAGACTAATTATTACAAAGACGACCGACGACATTCTTGTTCGACTTATATAAAAATAAGGCTAACAATTTCAAATAAAATCAGTTCAGCATAGACTTTGTTATAAATCCAACTTACCTCATCGAAAAAATCCATATTTATCCTAGAATTTACAAAAAACATAAAGAAAAACTTCTAGTTGGATATATATTTATGCATTATTAATAACTTGTAATTCAAAAACACGAATATGATAATGAAATTCTGCTAGTATTTGTCCAGAATTCCGTAACTTGATAATCTTCATCGACCAAGACAACATTAATATATACCATTTAGAAATCTTGATACTCTTAAGGAGGATCTTGAAAAATAAATGACAAACTTGTATGGGATTAAGAGTTGCACTTAACAAAGTAGGAAGTGCCCTTGATCATATAAATACATCACCTTTAATCCACAATTTTTTTATAGAACTTCAATCTTTGGAGTCGATCCCAACCATGGTTTGTTTACATCATGTGAAACTCGAATTTTTGAATTTATTTAAAAGACTAACAGTCACAATAGATAGATGATTTCTCTTGTGAATTCTTTCTTGAGTATGTAAAAGACTCTGTGTTTGTCGTGTATACACTGCACCACTTAGTAATAATCTCTAAAATGTAGTTCTCGTTGCATACTCAACAAATGTGTCATGCATTAACCATGATGGTTGTTATAAATTGATGTTTTTATAGAAGGATGGAGATTAAGATGAAAAACACTCGCTGTTACCACTTGTTTGTCTTTACATAGTCAAACAAATCACTTTGTAAACTCATGCCCTCATATAAATGGATTTTATATTGATCGGTAATGTTTTGGTTAGGGTTTTGCAATATAAGTTTATTTTGATCAAAAAGGGTTTTTGATCTGTGTGTTTTAGATCTGTGTGCTTTGGATATATGATTGTTAGGGTTTCGATTGGTAAAGGGTTGACTGTAATTGTTAGGGTATCAATTGTTATTGTTAGGGTTTCAATAGTGAATTTTATGGTTTCAATTGTGATTGTTAGGGTTTCGCTAGTGATTGTTAGGGTTTTGATTGTGATTGTTAGGGTTTGATTGTACTTTAGATTTGTGATTGCTTTGGATATGTGTTTTGTGTATGTGATAGGGATTGGTGTTTTGGTGTTATTTAAGTGTTTGATTGTTATTGTGTTTTGGGTGTTCTTTTTTGGGTTTTTTTGTTGGTTTAGATGTGTGTTTTCTTTGGTTATGTTTCAAAAAGTAACATATCTTATCAAGCTTTAGGAGCTTGTTTAAGTCCATAAAGGCCTTTTTAAGCTTATGAACATGATTTGATCTTTGAAAATGAACAAAACCAGTAGGTTGTGCAACATACACTTCCTCATAAGCAGTCATAATAAAGCAATTGTAGCATAATTAGGATGGCCAATCCAAGACACTAAACATAAGCAGTCCTAATAAGCAACCAAACACTTACCACATAAGTAGTCAAAATAACCAATTTAAGCATAAATTAAATTTCCAAGCCAACACTTACCGCATTATCAGTCAAAATAAGGTCTATAAACATAGATAAGATGTCCAAGCCAACACATTCGACATAAACAACCTATGCAACAGTAAGCTACCCAACCATAAAGCACAGTACCATAACGCAAATAAAAAATATTTACAAAAAAACTGATATTTAAATAAACCATAACCCTAAAAAATTAAATAAAACAAAAATAATTACATAATTCCACCAATTTTCCCTTGAAAAATACATTATATTAATCGGTAATGTTTTGGTTAGGGTTTTGAGATATCTATTTACTTTGAATAGAAATGGTTTTGGATCTGTGTGCTTTGGATATGTGATATCAATATCATGTATAACAATATCATATTAACTCATCCGTTTAACATAACTTGTATACCAATACCATCTCGACTCATCTGTTTAACATAACATATATATCAATATCACCTCGACTTATTTGTTTAACATCTCATGTATAACAATATCACATCGACTCATCCATCTAACATCTCATGTATAACAATATCATCTCGACTCGTCCGTTTAACATAACGTGTATACCAATATCACTTGGACTCGTCCGTTTAACATCTAATGTATAAAAATATCACCTTGACTCATCCGTGTTTAACATAACTTGTATACCAATATCACCTCGACTCATCCGTTTAACATCTTATGTATAATAATAGCAACTCGACTCATCCGTTTAACATAACTTGTATACGAGTATCACCTTGACTCATCCATTTAACATCTTATGTATGATAATATCAACTTGGCTCATTTGTTTAACATAACTTGTATACCAATATCGTTACTACTCATCCGTTTAACATAACTTGTATACCAATATCATCTTGATTCATCCATTTAACATAACTTGTATACCAATATCATCTCGACTCATCCGTTTAACATAACTTGTATATCAATATCCCATTGACTCACCCGTTTAACGTCTCATGTATACCAATATCATCTCAGCTCATCCATTTAACATAACATATATATATATATATATGAATATCATATCGACTTGTCTATTTAACATCTCATGTATACCAATATCACCTTGATTTATCCGTTTAATATAACTTGTATTCCAATATCATCTTGACTCATCTGTTTAACTTAACTTGCATACCAATATCACATTGACTCATCCGTTTAACATCCCATGTATCATCTCGACTTATCCGTTTAGACTTAGAGAGGATAAAAAACGAATCCTTTTGTTTTTCAACAAAGCGCAAACTTAATTCTTTTATCAAACGCCTCCAGCAAAGCCTGAAGCTTCTTTCTAAACCTAGTATGAACATACTTTCAACATACCATCAAACGAAAGTATTCATTTGTTCTTAATCTGGATTTACGTTGATCTTAATCACGTAACGACTATTACTCCCATATTGGTAAAACTAAGTCAAAGGTCACTTTGTGTAAACGCATCCTTTCCCGTTATGGGATACGCTTTACTTGAGATGCAAAGCACTTAGCTTGTTTGCATCAAGATGATTAGTGATCACATATAGTGTTGATTATCATGGATTAAAGTCCAAGTGACTAATTGAGTTTATGGTATTTAAAGGTTAATCATACTTTGAGTTTTTCTCACCTCCTTACTTATAAATGATTTACAAACTCACACATGTATTCCTCACATGTCCTCCCACACATACAAGATGTTTTTACAAAATCCTAGATTCCTCCTTGTTAGCCTTAAAATAATAAGTCAAACTAGGAATCGAGGTCTTTAATTAGTAAAAGTTGTAATAGGCTAGTTACGGGTATCGAGCTCGTGATTTAACCTAATATTGTATACGTTGTGGGCTTAAGCCCAACTTAACCTGAGCCCAGCCTAAGATCAAATAACCATTCGGCCCACAAGGCTTAAAAAAGCTGGCCCAATACTTGGTATATATACCCCTCTCCAAGTGTGGAGAGGGTGTTGTTTCTCATTTGTAACACACACATTTTTAAGAAATCAACCATTTCTCTTTTTCTCTTTACTTTCTCTCTCTAAACTTCTTTTTACTTTTCTTCTCAACAAGTGGTATCAAGAGCCAAGGGGTTTATAGTGGTCTAGTTATGGTTCATACAAAGTTAAAGCAAAACCGTGGCTTATGGTTGCTTATTTAGAGCTTATTTTGGTCTAGTATTCTTGTTCTCTCTAGATTAGTTTTTTAGCTTATTAGTCTAGTAGCTTTTCAAGGTAAAAACAAGGTTTTTGGTAAGGTTTCTAAGCTAAAACTTGTCCCTTTTGATCTAAAAAAGTGAAAAAATTTCATCTTAAAAATCAAAAAGTTTATGTTTTTATGTTAAGACTTTCTTAGATTCACTTAGTTTTACAAAAGAAATCATCCAAAAGTGTCAAAAAGTGTGTCTTTTTCGTGTCTAAAAATTATACTTTTTACACTAGGAGATTTATACACTCTATGTACACTAGGAGATTTATACAGTCTTAATTTGGGCGATTTATACCATTTTAAGCTTGGGATATTTATACCATTTTAAGCTTGGGCGATTTATACCAGTTTAAACTTGGGTGATTTATACTAGTTTAAGACTAGGCGATTTATATCGATTTAAGCCTAGGCGATTTATACATCTTTTAAGATTAGGCGATTTATACACGACATTGGCTTAGGAGATTTATACTCAAGTCCAGGTGATTTATACCTCATTTTCTCAGGCGATTTATACTCGATTTTTGCCATTTTCGGTACTTCAATAGAAATTCAATTTTGATTCACTTACCAAACCAAAATCGGTTAAGGCATTTTTAGTTAAAAAAAAAAATTTGGACTTCAAAGATAATTAATTCTACAACAACAATCACTTCATAAACTTAAGATTCTACAAATTATTTTCACTTCATAACAAACAAATCATTAATCATGACTACTCCAATCACAACATCCACAACATACAGTCAAATGCATAACAATATCATGGCAGCTGGTTCAGAGATTGTCAACCAATGCTTGTAACGGGATGATATGCTCAGAGGCAATCACATTTCATGAGATACATTAATACAAGACCAAATGGTGATGCCTTGAGGAAATGCATTCTATAAGGTCCTTATCAGCTTTCTACTGTCATAGTTCCAGGTCAACCTGCAACAGATGATTCTCCAGAAGTTCCAGCACAAACAGCAGTTGAGACACTCTTGAATATCTCTCCTGAAAACAATGCTCATTATGAATCAGAAAAGGAAGCAATCCATTTGCTATTGACTGGAATTGGGGATGAAATCTACTCAACTGTTGATGCTTGCAAGACAGCTCATAAGATGTAGATAGCTATTGAAAGGCTACAACAAGGTGAATCTCTTAACATTCAAGATGTAAAGACCAATTTGTTTTGGGAGTTTTGCAAAATCACTTCTCGAGATGGAGAGTCAATGGAGTCATACTACTCCATATTTTACAAGATGATGAATGAAATGATAAGAAACAACTTGGAAGTTGCTACTATAGAAGTTAATGTTCAGTTTCTTCAACAACTTTAGCCAGAATGGTTAAGATTTGTGACAATTGTCAAGCAAGATCAAGAGTTGGACAAAGTATCATATCACAAGCTCTTTGACATTCTGAAACAGTTTCAAAAGGAATTTAATGAAATCCGTGCAGAGAGAATAGCCAAGAATGCAAACCCATTAGCACTTGTTGCTGCTGCTCAACAGTATCCAAAAACTTACTATCAAGCACCAAAACCTCAAAGATCTTATGCACCATCATCAAAACAATCATCTTCTACCAGATCTCATGTACCTACCAAACACAAAGGCAAAGAGATAGAAAAACCAATCACACCTCCATCTGAGTCAGGATCTAAAGAAGATAGTGATCCAAAACAAGCTCAGAAAGATAAAGATATGCAGAAAAACTAGGCACTCATTGCAAAGTACTTCAAAAAGCTCTATAAACCTACCAATAATAACCCGAGAACCTCTTCAAACTCCAGAAACAAGAATGAGGATACTACTCTAAGATACGTAAATGAAAATCAGAGTGGTCAGTTTAGGAATCAGAGGACAATAACTATTGCTAGGGCTAGGGATACTATAGGCAGTCAGGCAGTGCAGAAGATTGGGAAATAATGTTTCAATTGCAAGGAATTTGGTCATTTTGCTAAGGAGTGCAGGAAACCAAAAAGGGTACAAGATTACACATATCATAAGAAGAAGATGTTGTTGTGCAAACAAACTGAGAAAGGTGTTCCACTACAAGCAGAGTAAACTAATTGGCTAGAGGACACGGATGAAGAGACTGATGAACAAGAATTGGAAGCACATTACAGTTTCATGGCAAAGATTTAGAAAATCTTACCTATAGACTCAGGATCTGATGTTGAGCCATTAGAAAAGGTATAATATCATATTGAATATAATGTGGTTGCCAACGAGAGACAGCATTCTGAGCAACCCGAATCCATGAATGACACACATGTAATGGAAAAGGATGATAGTAATGTCATTCCTGATTCATCAAATATGTGTGATATTGATAATAACGCTAGCACCTCTATGACTAAGCTACTATGTCTCCAAGCTGCTTACAAGATCCTCAATCACATTTCTTAGCCACCAAGAAGCCTCATCACCTCCTTGTTCTCCCTTCTATGCCACGGCTAAACAAGAGCCTCCCACATCTTCATGCTAGCTTCTAGCCTACAATACTCACCATCCTAGCCCTCCTTAGTTACTTGACTAGCCTAGGACACTAAGCGAACCCAAACTTGGGCTCCAAGGGGATTTTAACCCTATAAAAGGGATGCACCCTCAACTCACACCTCTCAAACTTATCTCGAACATCAATGGTGTCTTAAGATCAGCCAAGAAGGATCAAAGAGAAGTCACAATACCAGGAGTAAAGCCAAGAAAAGAAGCCACAAAGTCGTTATTCTAGGCGTGTGAACTAAAATCACCATTTTCGACCCATTTTCAAAGTTGTAAGCTCCAAGTCTCATTCTATAAGCTAATTTCTGTTTTGAATCCTTAAATAAGTTACTAATGATCATATCTAAACTCTTGTTAAGAAGCTTAACCTCAAAACCCACGCGTTTTAAATTCTAAACCAAACGTGCCTTAATGAAACCCTAATAATCATTTTATTTAAATTCTATGAGCTAATGTCATAAGCTGCTATTATAAGATATTTCTATAAGCTTATTAGTCATTTCTATAAGCTTTTTATCATGTCTTAAAAGCCTAAACCTGTTGGATTAATTTTTGAAATCAAACGAACCCATTTTGTGTTTTTGAACTCTTAAACCTTTTTCATAAGCTATAAGCTCGTAAACTCAACTTATTTTAGCTTATTATGATAAGCTATAACCTGAAAATCCCTTTTAGAAACCTAAAATAAGCTTGCATGTAATTTGGACTTGTTTTGTAAATTATTTTCATGCAAGGGGTATATATTGTAACTTTTGAAAATTATTAACTACGAGGGCCATTTTTGTAATTATATTAAAGTTATAACTTCAAGGGTTGTTCTTACCAAGTTTTAAAGTCAAAGGTTTAATTTATATATACTTAATATATAAAAAGGATTAACTTTGTAAATATTTATAATTCAAGGGTATTTATTGTCATTTTCACATTCTTAAAAATATAAAATATTATATTTTTATATAAATTATAAAAATATATACAAATATTATAAAACTTGATGTTATCAAAACCTAACACATTAACCATTATTAATTAACGTTCGACGCATTATAAATTAATTACGTATTATATTAAACGTAATTTATCATCGACTAGCTTTTGAAAAAACTTAAAATCTTATCATATCATGTTACTAGGGAATTTCATGTGAGAGGTTTCATTTGAGTATTCGTTTTGACGAGTTTGCTAGGTTTACGATTTAAAGTGCCCCGACTCCTCAAACGACACTACATGGCCTCTGAATTATGATAGCCCGAATAGTGATACAATACTTCCATAAATTAATAAATCAATGATATACGTTAAACTTTATGAGGTTTTAAAACATAAACAATTACACTAAGACATTGACATATTTACCCCAGGTTGCGTGACGAAGCCGTTACTTTCATTGATATACTTTAGCCATCAATCAGAATCCCCTAATTAAGGTAGTTCCTGTTAAGGTGAGTTCATAGCCTCGCATTTTAAATCATCTAATGTTTTCATAAACCCGCGAGGGGGATACATGCTATAAACCATAAATACAAGTGTTTTTCCAACTATATGCTATCATGATATATTATTGCCTAAGTCCTTACTTTTACCATTAAGACCCCACTATCATGAACCATTAATTACTTTTCAGAGTAAGCGCGAATGTTGTGAATTGATCTATTTGGGACTGAACTCCCCTGTTGGTGTACCTATACTTTCTGGTAACCAAACGCACTTCATTTGAATCACTATGCGGGTGTTTGGCAAAGGCACTCGTTAGGGCAACTTCTTATGATTATTGATTATCTCAAGGTCTCAGTGTTATGAGCTTAGGGCAATAATACTGTTTTCCATAATAATTGTACTCATTACAATTATTACACTTATGGGTGTATAACAACGTAACCCACTGTTATGACGACTTGTATTCAAACTGTTTACCATAAACCTATGAATTTCACTCAACCATTGTTTTGACCTTTTTAGCATGTTTATCTCAGGTAACTGAGCATCTTATGGCACGAAGTAGCACGGACTTAAAGATGGCTAAAGTGTTATCATTCAAACTTTATGTTTTCATGTAGATTTTGGGACCTCGGTTTGTAAAAACTCTGATGAAATAATGAATGATAACTAAATTTTCCAAAAAGGTCTCTTTACGATTTGTTTTCTATGATTATGACTGTTGTACTATGAAATAATACCCCAGATTAGCTTCCGCTGCTATATATGTCAAAATGGGGGTGTTATAGATTGGTATCAAGAGCCACGGTTATAGAGAACAAGGTTGAAAGCTTAACTATAACTACTTTTCTTTTTCCATCCAAGAAAGTCCTCTGTGCCACTACATCTCCCGAATAGTATATAAAGTACATAACTATTATACTATTATATAAATAACTTATGTTATTTACCACTGGGTTGTTAATAGAATGATGTCTTCTCTCAACCACCCTACTTCTGATATTGAGGATGCTTTTTCCTCCAACATTCCTGACTATATCCCGGCTTCACCGGACTATGTCCTAACTTCACCGGGAAAAACTTATTCTAGCTCTTCAAATAACTCATTTGGTTTAGTTCCGATATCATCACCAACTCTTTCACTTTTTCATGATGACCCCTATATGAAGGTCATGCATGTAAACTATGCTAAAGAATCACCTATTCCACCGCCAACTATTATGCCTCCATCTTCAATGCTATCTCTAATGTTTAATCCTCAAGAATTCTTTATTCTTGAGGAATTATTGCCACTTAAGAAACAAGGTCATGACCGATCATCCTCCTCTACTTCTGCCCTACCTCAAGAATTTGAGGTAGGAGAAAGCTCTCGTAAGACAAGTCTGGAACGTCACGAAGAGCAAATTAACGAAATTTTGAATCATCTAGATGAACTCTCTCTCGACCGCATTGAGCACATAGAAGACAAAATAGAAGGTCTTGGAAAAGGTCGGGTAATCATACAACAAGATTTTGACAATTTAGAAGCTAAACTCCAAAAGGCTCATGCTCAAATTGCTAAACTCCAAAGAAAGCAATTGGGAAATCACAGCAAGATTGCTCTGGCTCGCTTTAGGATTGCTAATCTAGAACAAATCATCGAATATATCGAGGCTCGTCACCAAGCAGATAAGGAAAGTCTTCTTAATGCAATCTATGAACACAAGAACAGCCAGGAAGGACCATCAAACTACTAGATTAGATACTAGTTATAGCTTTTGTTAGAACCTAGCCACGGGATGTGTGGTATAAATAACAACACTTGTCAAATTTTGACTATGTACAGTACAAAGGCAAGTTGTTCATGATATAATATAATGGTGATCCCGTTTTATATTCATCCTGTGTCCTATATTACATCTCTGTCTTCATCATTATGAATCTTACCATGACCCCTAGAAAATAAACTAATAAGTTAGATGCTTGTTAGAATTCATATCAAATAAGTATCTATGATATCACTATTGTGACAATGTTTATTTTTGAACCTTAAGCATTTTAAGGAAAGAATTATGATATCATTCTTATTACGTGTTGTCTTATTTTGATAGAATGCCTCCCAAAAGGACCTCAACATCTGAAGCATTAGCCATGACTCAGGCTGCCATCAAGAAACTAGTTGCTGATAGTGTTTTCGCAGCTCTGGAAGCACAAGCTGCAACAATGGCAAATGCCGACAATACCAATAGGAACACCGGAGAAAGAGAAGCTCTTGTAGCAAGAAAATGTAGCTACAAGGAATTCATGAGCTGCCAACCTATCAACTTTAAAGGTACGAAAGGCGCTGTTGGTCTTATCCGCTGGTTTGAGCGAACTGAATCAGTATTTTCCCGTAGCAACTATACCGAAGACTGCAAGGTGAAGTTTGCTACTGGTACTTTAACTGAAGAAGCTCCATCCTGGTGGAATTCTTTTGCCCAACCTATTAGGATAGATGAAGCTTACAAGATTATCTGGGTTGAATTCAAGAAGTTTTTGATAAAGAAGTACTGTCTGCGAACTGAGGTCCAGAAGATGGAATGCGAATTTTACCATCTGACTGTGAAGGGGAATGATCTTAAGGCATATGTGAGAAGATTCCAGGAATTGGCAACCTTATGTCCCACTATGGTGCCAGATTCTAAGAAAATGATAGAAGTTTTCATCGAGGGATTGCCTTGAAATATTGAAGGGAATGTTACCACCTCTAAACCTCAAACTCTAGAGGAATCCATTAACATAGCCCAGAGGCTAATGTATCAGGTAACAAAGCACACTCCGGTGCAAGTATCAAGTGATCACAAACGAAAGTTTGACGACAGAAGAACTTTCAACAACAACAACTATCGTAACACTAACACCAACAACCGCTACAATAATCACCAACCACAATAGAACAGAAGACAGGAAACCTTCAGGTCTTATGCTATCACTCCAACTGAAAACAATGGGTATACTGGAAACCGTCCCTTATGTAAGAAATGCACTATGCATCACATATGACCTTGCATTGTCAAGTGTAATACTTGCAACAAGGTGGGCCATCTGACCAAGAACTGCAGAATCAAAGGGCTAGCCACTCGAAGTAATCTGCTACCAGTGATAGTTACTTGTCATGCCTGTGGAGAGAAAGGGCATTATGCAAATCAGTGTCGAAAGACCACCAACAACAATGCCCAGGGAGGAGCTTACATCCTGAGGGATAGGAATGCTCACCAAGACCCAAACGTAGTCACGTGTATGTTCCTTCTAAACCAACATCTAGCTAGAGTATTATTTGATTCTGGAGCCGATAAAAACTTCGTATCCATATCTCTTGCCTCTATGCTAAATATTCCACCCATTACAATAGACACATTTTACAATATCGAAATGGCTAACGGAAACCTAGTAAGCACAAACACTGTTATTCAGGGTTGCACCCTGACTTTGTTAAACTAACCTTTCGAAATTGATCTTATGCCGATCAAACTCGGTAGTTTCGACGTAGTCATTGGTATGGATTGGTTATCCAAGTATCATGCTAGAA
>BQNB010160815.1:0-14755 GCA_026074375.1 Tanacetum coccineum
ATTTTAACAATTGATATCATGTTGTACACCATATGCGAGTTCTATAACACACATAATGAGCGTCGCTAAAGTTAAAATATAAACTTTTAAAAAATGTATTTTCGAATATCCTTACATAACCTTTAAATACAAATTACATGAGTCGTTGTTATAAGTATATAGCCGCGTATATTTATTTTCATATTATAGTAACTCGTGATTACATTTGATATTCATATTCCCGTTAATAATAATTTTAAAAACATCTACTATTCAAACTCGTATACGCATGGGTTAAACTTATAAAAAAATAGGGTTAAAGCCATTATTTAACAACATACTTTCCTAATTTTCCACATCTTACTAAATTAGTATTTCTAATATCATTATCACCATCCAAACTTGTTGCAAGCGGTAAATATAAGAAACATAACTTGCTAGTCCTACATGGCACCAGTTAAATTAGCAACCGTTTGTTTTATTATTGCAACATTATTCCTTTATACTAGCGACTGTTTGTAATTAACTCTAAATTTGAAAAAAAAATTCTTTTTTAATTATTTTTAAATTTATACACATTTTTATACACGTTTCTATACGCTTTTTATGAACGTTTTTATATATGTTTTTATACACACATTTCTATACACATATTTACACACTTTTTATACACACATTTTTATACACACAATTTTATACATGGTTTTATACACGTTTTTATACACATATTTTTATACACGATTTATACACATATTTTTATACATTTATACACGTTTTTATACACACTTTTTTATACATGTTTACACGTGTATAAATGTATAAAAATGTGTATATAAAACCGTGTATACAAATATTTGTATAAAAATGTGTGTATAAAAATATGTGTATAAAAATGTGTGTATAAAAACGTATATAAAAATATGTGTCTAAAAACGTGTATAAAAACGTGTGTATAAAAATGTGTGTATAAAATCGTGTGTAAAAACGTGTGTATAAAAACGTGTGTAAAAATGTGTGTATAAAAACATATTTAAAAGGTGTATAAAAACGTGTATAAATTTTAAAAATAATTACAAAAGGGATTTAAAAAAAAATCAAATTTAGAGTTAATTACGAATGGTCGTTAGTATAAAGGACTACCGTTGCAATAATAAAACAAACGGTCGCTAATTTAACCGGCGCCACGTAGGACTAGCAGGTCATGATTATCATATTTACTGGTTGCAACAAGTTTGGATTGTGATAATGATATTAGAAATACAATTTTAGTAAAGATGTGAAAACTTAGATAAGTAGGTTGGTAAATAATGGCTTTAACCTAAAAGAATAACACGAGTCCTTATTAATAGATGGTGATTTTTTCCCTTTCAGATATCCTTACTTAAACTTATAAATAGGAATAACATGAGTTGTAAGTATAAGTAAAACCTCATGTATTTGTTTACATACACAATAACTCGTGTATTCATCTTGATATTTATAATCCCGTTCGTACACATGTTGTATTTTTAAAACAACAAATATGTTGTACTTTTAAAATATAAAGTATAGGGGGTATAAAATCAAATGGCGTACGTAGTATTTGTTTATTTTTTAAAGTTTATAAGTTTAAACTTAACTTCATATAACTTATTTAATATTCTACTACTAAAGTTTTATTATTTACCTTTTCTTTTTGTAAGTTTTTGTTCGCACAAATTCAACATCTATATTTTTATGTGTTTTTTTCTCAATCAAATTTATCAAAATTTGACTAATTTTTTTCAATTTTGACTTTCAATTGAGTAATAAATAGCTCGATTTTAGCAACTTGATTGACCAAGTTTTTTTCTTTATAAGATTGTTTTAACAAAATACTTCCGAGTGTAATTCTTTTAGTATATTAATTGCGAAAAAATCTCTATGTTTTCTTCTAGCAACAAAAAGTTTTTAATTTAAAGGCCAAAACACATATTAGTACCTCGAATTTGGCAAAGTGAATCATCTAGTACCCTGAACTTTTAAAGGTGCAGAATAATACCCGAAACTTGACAAAATAGAATTTCTACTACTAACTCTACTTCCTACTACTCTAATACTCTATTAATATACTCTAAATAATAGGGTTGGGTCATGAATGGAGCTAATCAAACTCAATCAAATAATTATTTATTTTCTTTCTTAAAATCATTTTAAGTATAATATTTTATAATAAATATCTTATAGTAAAACTTTACTAAGGTCAAATAATATTTGTTTTTCCTAAAATTTTAATTATTTTTTATCTTTTAAAAATTAATATCGTATTGTTAATATATTAATTTTTTAGAATACAAAAAGAATGTATATGTAGCATTGGATTTTTTAAAATATTTTTAGCACGCTATTTTTAATATATTATCCTATTATAATATTAAATGTTTATTTAAAATAATTTTTAGATTAACCTATAATTAACTACATAGGAGTTTTGTAATTTTCAATTTATATTTGCATATGAAGAAATAAATTGTCAAATTGTTATTTTCTTAAAATTATTTGAAATGAACACTTAAGTATATAATACAAATATCTATGTATCAAAAGTAGTGCGGTAATTCACTTTCTATCAAATATTATCCCATACATAAATTTTCGTATTATACACTGAAGTGTTCGTTTCAAATAATTTTGAAACAATAACAATTTGACTATTTAGTTCTTTATATACATATTTAAATTGAAAATTACAAAATTTCTATATAGTTAGTTATAAGTTGATATAAAAATTATTTGAAACAAACATTTAATTATATTATACGAAAATATATAAAAATAGCGCGCTAGAAATATTTTAGAAATCAATACTACATATACATTCTTTCTATTCTAAATAATCAACAAAAATACTATATTAATTTTTAAAAGATAAAAAATAATTAAATTTTAGGAAAAAATTATATTTGTCTAGCTAAAAGTTTTACTATAAATTATTTATATACAAAATACTCTACTAAAATGATTTTGAAAAAGAAAAAATAATTAATTGTTGAGTTTATTAGTATAAGGTAGAAGAAAATTCATTTTGTCAAGTTCAGGGTACCATTCAGCACCCTTAAAAGTTTAGAGTACTAGATGATCCACTTTACCAAGTTCAGGGTACTAATATGTGTTTTGGCCTAATTTAAAAGGTTACTTGATAGAATTACCTTTCGGTTCAATGTTCACACTACGGCTGTGTTTGGATGGGGGCTTATCGGGGCTTAGGCTTTTAAAATCAGTCGGCTTATAACATAAGTCTCGTTTGTCACGCGGGCTTATAAAAGGGCTTTTAAAATAAGTCGGCTTATAAAATAAGCCTCATAATAGGGGCTAAAAACTTTAGCCCGGAGCTTTTGAACCATAAATTACTTATATACCCACAAAAATATCTAACATATACCAAAAATTTATTTAATTATGTATTTTTTAGTAATTTGCTATAATAAGCCCCAGTCACAGCCCATTTGCCAAACAAGTTTAAAAAAATTCAAATTTCAATTTCGGCTTATAATATAAGCCCAAACCCCAGCCCCAACAGAAGCCTCGGCCTATTTCACCAAACATACCCTACGTCATATATAGGTTTAATTAATTTATATCAAGCCATCCAACCCACCGTTAGACAAAATTAAATAGTATGGATGGAAGAATACCACGTCACTTTTATTATTTCTTTCTATATCAAGTTTTAACTTTTTATTTTATAACAAAAAGTATTCTTCGAAACGTAAATGATAAATTTCCGGATACACGTAATTAGTCTTTGGTCTACGGTCGACCGTGAAGTCGCGGATAACTATGGATTAGGATAATTATCATAGTTTAATATGTGTTAGGATATGTTTTTGAGTCGTTTTAGGATAGGTATTTGTTTAGGAATGTTTATCATTTCCTCATGTTTATCTTGTGTTTTATTCGGCTATATATACCGAATGGGTTTATTAATGAAAGTTAAGCTTTTGATCAAATAAATAAATATGTTTTTCTCTCTTTTCGTCTTAAGGAGCTCGCATCACGCTTGAAGGGGTGCCCTATCCCGAATAAAACACAAGATAAACATGAGGAAATGATAAACATTCCTAAACAAATACCTATCCTAAAACGACTCAAACACATATCCTAACACATATTAAACTATGATAATTATCCTAATCCATAGTTATCCGCGACTTCACGGTCGTAACAGATGCATCATGCAAATATAAAGGTGAACTCGTGTGGTTATTTTTGTAAACTATTTTGTTTATTTTTTACTAACGTCACGTTTCATATTGTATTAAATTATTTGCTAGCTAAATTAGCATGAAATCAATCAAACACGAAATTTCCATAATTTTTTGGTGTGTCCATATTATATATATGTAGGAGATGTTAACAAAAAATGTGTATAATACATTCTACATGTTAGATATTTATTATACACATTTTTTAATGTGTATAATAACAAATTACTTATGAGTTACATGAATTTGAGAAGATTTTATTATATTTTGTAAGATTATAAACCTACTTCTACTATGAAAACTCAACTTACTTTACAGTTTACACTACTACAAGGTCATCGGCATATATGCATGTATTAAAGTAACTCTATTGTCATCATTAAATGTATCTTTTGGTACATAATAGTACTAAAGTGCAAAACATGTCATCTAATAAGAAAATACAAGTTTGCACGTTGCAGCGGTGTAATATTTGGCAGTGGTGGCTCAAGGGTAAGGCAAGTAAAGCCAGGGCTTTAGGCCCCCAATTTTTTAAGGCCCCAGATTTTTTAGGACCTTATATATATATATAAAGTCACTCATGTGCTTTTTTGTCGTCATCTTTAGAGATCCGATTATTAAAGTCCCAAATTAACTGATAAATATTAAATAATCAAGTATTTGAGTCTCTTTTGTTTCTACTTTTCATTTTTTAACTTTTAAGTGTTGTAGAAATTTAAGCCCAAATATATTAAGTATATAAAGGATCAATTTTTGCAAGAAAAAAAAAAGCAAATGTTAAATAAAGCCATGTGATAACAACCATTAAACTATTTAGAGTGCATGAAAGTATCTTTAATTTAGTATCTAGCATTTAAAAAATAAAATCCCTAGATGATAAGAAGCTAAAAGGGTAGTTGTTTGAAGCTTAAAAGTTTTTTAAGCCATATTATAACAATTTTTAGATATTAACAACATATAGTTATTTTTGAAACTAAGAGTTTTGAGAGAAATTATATGTGTGAAAATATTGCACCGATTGATATACTTAATCAGTGGCGGAACCAGAAAATCATATTGTGGGGGGCAATTTTTTTTGACAATAGCAATAAATTGCGGCCAAAAAAACTAGGATGAAAACTATGATCGAAATGAAAAATCGAGTATTGTTACTTAGAAATGAAGGATTTATAAGGTTTTAGAACGTTAAATGTTGGACTTTAGTGTATGAGTGGGGGGCAATTTAAGTTTTAAGTGGGGGGCATTTTAAAAAAATGTTCAAAACTTAGAAATATATACACTTTAATCATTGTATTTTTCGTCTAAGGCCATAGAGGGTAACCCCCCCCCCCCCCCCCCCCCCCCCCCCCCCCAACACTTAAACTATGGATCCGCCCCTGTACTTAATCAAATTATAAATATAAGCTCTTTCTGTGATACTTATATGACGTATAGAATAATGTTAACAATTTCAATAACAGATTATTCTGCAGAAAAAAGTATTTCAAACCTAAAGTCAATTAAAAGTTATGCACGATTGAAAGTGTCATCCAAAATTAGACTTATTGGCTATTTTTTAATTAAAAATAAAATATTATAGTATATAGATTTCGAGAAATAATTAAAAATTTCATATAAAAAGCGTAAAAATAAACTGTATAAAACTGATTTTCGCAAATAATTTTGATAAAAAGGCCACGTTTGAAGTCTTCGCTTTAGGCCTCCGAATAGATTGAGCCGCCCTTGATATTTGGTAAACTTTTGTTATATATTCATTTAAAATCGTTTAATTACTTTATTTTCTTTGCACAAGAAATATTACACATGCTATATAATTTGATTTTAATGCGTTTTCATATAACTAAATTCTTCTTTATCTATTAACCTAACTAAATTATAAAAACATAAAAGGTCAATTTTTATGCCAGTAATTTTTTTTTAACTAAATAGTTTATATTTTAAAAGTAAAATGTATATAAAAACTCTTTCATAAACTAATATTGATTATTGTAATGAGTTCACTATCTATATCATTCAAACATCTGCAATCATTTTGACTTATTATTAAAAGATAAAAAGTTGATTTTGTAATTTTAATCCCTAACTATTTTAATGTAAATTAATAGTATTGCAACATTTGGCTTTTTTTATTTGAATTTAAAAGACATTTTTATTGTTATATTTTAAAAAAAGACTTACCAAAATTTGATTTTTTACAAGAAAAATATGAAGTAGATTTTAAATTTTAATATTTTTTTATCAAATCTTACGTAAGTCAAAAGCATTACGACATTGAGCTTATTTTATTCGAAATTTAAAGATGTGTTAATTGGTTTATTCTTATAACAAGATTTGCTTAATATTTATTAGATATTTAATAAATAAAGTTTGTTACATAAAAAATTTTAAAAGGTAAAAGTTTAAGGTAATTTCGTAACTTGCTACATAATTTAGTGGTGTCTTTTTCAAAACTTTATTACATTTATATTTAAACAAACTTGAAAATAGTTCTTAAATTATCATATTAGTTTAATGGAAAATTTTAAACAAACTTATGGGTACTTTTTAAATTATTACATTAGTGTAAGGGAAACAATTATTTTTATAAATAAAGATCATCATTTTTTATAAGATTATACGTAAATCAGTAAGTAATGCAATATTTGGCTCATTTTGTCGCAATTTAGAGACCTTTTCATCAGTGTTTTTTGTAAATAAATCGCTAAATATTTGTTAGATATTTGATCAATAAAATTTGTTATATATAAAAACTCGTAGATAGCTAAAAGTACATGGCATTTTTCGTAACTCGTCACATAGCCCGGGGGAGTGTTGCGAAATTTTGTTTTTTCTGCACCAAAAGATGTTGTCCCGTGCACCTAATGTATAATAGATAAATGTTAACACTAAATCATGCATTCTTTTAGCGTGATGAAAAGTAAATAAAAAAAGCATTACATTTATTAGTCATCACAATAAAGCATTATTCATCTATTCATAATTCAACATTTTCAAAATATATATGCTATACATTTTTAAATTATATTTAAATTTGTATAAGATATACTAAAATTTTAAGCTCTTTTTCAATACCTTAAAAGCAAGTTTAATATTGCTATATATTAGATTAGATATATCTCCTATTTATTGTACTATCATATATATTTTAATAACAAAAAATGATTTAGTGTTATGTTTTAGTGCATACATTGAAGTTAAACTATTTAGTGTCAAAATATGTTAACAAAATGCTTCATTTGCATTATCTTAATGTTAATTTATATATATTAGAAATGCTTTAAGATAATCTCCAACAATGTTTTACAAACCATAATTTTTTTTATACCTAGGTTTCTGACTCGACATTACAAGCCGACTAATCTCAGAACGATTACCCTTTTGGATAGCCTGGAGTCGGCACAGGTGAACCTCCGTGACCAAATTTTCTTCATATTTGAAGAATATATATGACACATGAAATCATCACCGATTCATATTTGGAAAGAAATTTGAATCATTTGTTAACATCCTCTGTATATATGAATCATTTATTTATATTATTTTTGAAGTTTGATGCCCACAACAAAATCTACATTTGTTGTTGATTGGATTTAGACTTCCAACAAGTTGATTGAGAATTAAGTCAAGTATATCTTAAAGTTGTCAAGCCTTGAATTGACCTAGTTATTCAACAAGTATTCATGACCAGTTCAGTAGAGTCAAAACATGTAGAACAGCTTTTGGAAAATATGTTTAACAGTCAAAAAAATTTATTATTATGTCTAACGTTTAATATGTTTAATAGACCAAACATTTTCAACAGAACATAAGTTAAGCATAAACTAATTAAATAACTTTAACAAACCAATTTATAAAAAAATAAAATACTACTGTAATACAATAATTATTTTTGAATATAAATAATCTTGATGCTAATTTTTCTCTTCATGGACACAGTGATATGATAATATCACAATAATTTTATTGCACTATATTAGCAAAACCTGTATCTTATTACCATAATCTAATCCTTGTCATTTACTTTATTATTCCTCTATCCTTATCCTTATCCTTAACTTAATAATGCAACATGATTATTACGAAAAACTCAGTTATACATTGTAGTTAGTGTAATTAGATACGTTACAATAAGTCAGTACTTTAAGTTCCAACATATATCATATGATCATGATATGGATAGTTTTTTGTGTTACTTAGGCAGATTTTATAAACTATAACATTATTGTTCTCAACTCGAAAACAAGTGACAAGTTACGAATTAATAAACTATAAGATTATTATTCTCAACTCGAAAACAAGGGATAAGTTACGAATTAATAACACGCCTACGATCTAACCATTAAGACGATCAACATTGTAGTGTTTTCGCTATTCCTCTAGATAACGATTAACGATCGATCAACATTGTAGTGTTTTCGCTACTCCTATGGATAACTATCGATTTCATTTAAACTCGTAACCACTTGATTTAAAAGCCGTCCAAATTCTCACGAACCTGCCCACCCAACTTTTGATTAGCAAAGTTCCAAAATGCATATAACACCCACCTCCTAAATAACATCATCAGCAATTAATCTAAAAGTCAAAAAAGTCATTTAGAGTGTGTGTGTAAGTGCATGCATTGAATGCTAATTTATCCATAAGTAGCTAGTGTGAGAGCTGCAGAAAGAGCAAACCAAAATACAACAAAAACAATTTCCAAAAACATTTTTTCTTAAAAAATGGAAGGTGGTGGTGTGAATATGCCAACCGATAAGCAGCTGCCTCTCCCTCCTTCGTCTTTAGAAATAGGTGGCAAGTCATCCGAGCCTCCACATCGGCCGATATGGCAGATTGTAGTGGTTGCTGCCATTGCGGCTGGTGTGCAGTTCGGATGGGCCCTACAACTTTCTCTTCTCACCCCTTATGTTCAGTTGCTTGGTATCCCACACACTTGGGCCTCATATATTTGGCTCTGCGGCCCAATATCGGGCATGATCGTGCAACCGGTCGTTGGGTACTACAGCGACCGTTGCACATCCCGATTTGGACGTCGTAAGCCTTTTATCTTTGGTGGGGCCGCTTTGGTTGCTGTGGCGGTTTTTTTAATAGGCTACGCTGCTGATATTGGCGTAGCCTCTGGTGATAAAGTGGGGACCGCTCCAAAACCCAGAGCAATTTCTGTTTTTGTCACTGGGTTTTGGATCCTTGATGTTGCTAATAACACGCTTCAAGGACCGTGTCGTGCTTTATTAGCTGACTTATCTGGTTCGGATTCTGCTAGAATTCGAACCGGAAACTCACTCTTTGCTTTTTTTATGGCAGTTGGGAACGTACTTGGGTATGCGGCGGGGTCGTATACGAATCTTTATCGTTTGTTCCCGTTTACAAAGACAGACGCTTGTGACGTCTATTGCGCGAATTTGAAAACATGTTTCTTTATATCGATAGCGCTTTTAATGGCGATTACAATTTTAGCTCTTACAACGGTTAAAGAGGATGTTTTCAAACCCGAAGCAGTTGAAGGAGAGGAAGGGAAATCTTCGAACAAGTTAGTAATCTAATAATTAACTCTATTTTATCAAGAAAATAAACTAATCTGTATCTGTTATCGTATTTCATGAGAAATTTCTAAACATTTTATATTTATGTTCTTAATTGCATGCCATTTTAATAATTTGTATATTACTTGTATGCATGTACGAATTTTGAAAAGCTTATATGTTGTTTCAAATACCGTTTAATTTAGTCATTTTCAAGTGGTGAGTACATTTCTTTTTTATTTTTAGAAGCTTTTAAATATTGAGTTTTTCTTTGTTGCTATAATTTTATAATTTCTTTATTATTTATTTCGACTAATTGTAAATGTAAGATAAATTTATTCTTTATTATTTTTTTAAAAGAAGTTTTCGAATTTATTTTATTATTTGATAATTTCTTTATTGTTTTTTTTCTTCTTCCAAATATACATAATTACCGAGCCTCTTGTTTATTATTTAGAGATTTTCTATATGATTTTATTCAGAGTAATTTAATCTGTCAAGTAATATTATTTATGTACATGCGCTAATGAGTTTGTCTTTGTTGTAGGGTGGTATTCTTTAGTGAAATGATAGGAGCATTTAAGATGTTATCAAGGCCTATGTGGATCTTACTATTAGTAACAGCTCTGAATTGGATTGCATGGTTTCCATTTCTGTTATTCGACACCGATTGGATGGGCCGTGAAGTATACGGTGGTAAAAAAAGCGAAGATCCAATTTATGCTAAAGGTGTGCATGCAGGGGCGCTAGGGTTGTTGTTAAATTCTGTTGTCGCGGGTTTTACTTCCTTAGGGATCGAGCAATTAGCACGTGCTTCTGGTGGCGTGAAAAGGTTGTGGGGTGGTGTAAACATGCTTCTCGCACTTTGCTTGGCTATGACGATTTTGGTTAGTAAAAAGGCGGGTAGTTTGCGAGAGTTTAAGGTGGACCAAAATGGTGTTAAAACTCCTTTGCTACCATCTAATGGTGTTAAAGCTGGTGCTTTGAGTGTTTTTGTTTTTCTTGGTATCCCTTTATCGGTGAGTTAATTAAATGCTTTTTTGATATATTAAGATAAGACAATTAATTAAATTTTGGTTTAAATGCCTTATGAAAACCATGAATTAAAATATCAGATGTGTTTCTACTTTTGTTTAATGTTATGATTTTGATTCTTTTCATGTACGGAGTCAATGAGTAAATTTGTGTTACTTTAATTTATCCATGTTAAGATAAGATAATTGTCTGAAACTAGAAAGAATACAGAAAAAATAAGTGTAATTAATGCAACTTTTAATTACCAAAATATACCAGTTTAAGCATTTTGACCACACATTTTTTGGTAAGACTAAGATTAATGCAGTTTGTGTATTTAAGTAATAAGTTTTAGAAAAGAGAGCTGATATATTACGGAGTATTTTACAGTGAATAATTATTCTGAGACAAACAAAATTGTGTATAACAAGCTCTGGGAAAAAAAAGTTATGTATTACTCTATGTTTTTAATTGAGCAAGTTAATAACTGAAATGGTTACATGATGTTATGATTAGCAAACCGTTTTGAGCGTTTGGTAAACTGGTTTATTTTGTCGCGTTTAGGTCGTCACCTTAGTATTAAAGTTGTCCGCTTTAATACAAAACCGTTTTGATAGTTTAGTAAACGTCATTTTGTCGCGTTTTGGTTTAACACATATAGTTATTTGTCGCGGGTAAATATCAAATACATTTTCAATCCTAATTTTGTTTGGCATATACAATTCAGGTGACATTCAGTATCCCTTGTGCCTTGGCTTCGATTTTTTCTAACGATTCCGGAGTAGGACAAGGTAAAGATGACTAAATTCATCTAGCTAAATTTTCTTTAAACATTTAGTTTATAACTTAAATTTATGCATCAAGTTTCATAATTAATTAACATGTGTGATCTTTTATCTTAATTATTATCCAGGTTTAGCATTAGGTGTTCTTAACCTTGCAATTGTGGTACCTCAGGTATGATTACCCATTATTTCTCTTTATAGTTAGTTATTGTTGTTAGTAAGTGATTTATGTTTTTTATTTGAGGAGTATTAACGGAGAGTTTTTTTTATAAAGATACATAAACAAAATACTACTAGTAGCAAATAGATAGCGAGACACATGGAAGCAAAACACATTTACAATACAAAGACTATAAATGGTGTCTATAAATGACTTGCATGCGTAATAGTTGTATCAAAGTCTTTTCTGTGATGCTTATATTTAAACTAGTTTAAACTTTTTTTCTTGAATGTTTAATAGTTCAACAATTACTACAAACATGTTATTGCAAAATCTATAAAATATGTTATAAGTGTTTTGGAAGTGTGTTTCACCAAGACTTCTAGGGAATTGCTTATAAATATTATTATCACATTTTTACTCTATGGGTGATGAAATAATATACTACATTCATCTTAAAATGATGCAATGTTTCTGGTTTTGGCTGTTCAAGAAATACATCTTTTTATTTAGCATGAACCATTTAAAGTTTTAAACTTTGAACATATATATGGTATGAAAATTAATCAAGTGCAACTTTTTTTCTATATGACAGATGTTTGTGTCTGTACTAGCTGGACCTTGGGATCAACTATTTGGGGGTGGAAACTTGCCAGCATTTGTTGTCGGAGCAATTTCTGCAGCAGTGAGTGGGATATTAGCATTTACTCTGCTTCCATCACCTCCTCCGGATGTTGTTCTTGCAAAGGTTTCTGGTGCAGCAATGCACTAAGAATTATGTGTCCTTAATGTTCTTACTATATGAGACTTATATTAGTAATGGTTAAGTTAAAAGACGCGTTTATGTTGGTAAAAAGTTATGGTTATGTTTTTGCTTAAGCGGTTGGCATATGTAATATTTCTACAATGTCATCGTTACTTGCGTAAATGGTACTGAATGAGTGAATAAATATGTTTTTCCTTTTCTATATGTTGTTTTGAAATCCTATTTTTGTCATATTGTACTGATATATAGCTTAAGCATGAGAAGGACGACGACTCCTAAAGCATCACGCAACCAAAGTCACGCCCACGTCATAATTAATAAGGTGTGCATTGTTGTGTAGTTTGTTGCAAGTGATATCAGAGCGGTGACTATAAGATAAGATGCATGCAGCGTTGCTTATATATCCAACTGATCGACCTCAATGGGGTACTAGGTACTGCGGTACTTTCTTTCGAGCTAAGTGAAAGAGTTTGACGGCTTTTGTGCTATCAATCAATGTTACATTACCTTTATTATTCTTTTAGCTAAAGTTTGTATATTCAAACATAAGTGATTACAAACTTGGATCAAATGAACTTAACCAATGATCGACCTGAGTTCGAATCATAATCAAGGCTAAACTTTACAAGCTTCTTCTTTGGCCGTGATCACGTAATAATACAACTAATGCAACGGAAATTTTATGTTCAGAATTTGCAACTAACGAGTTGTAAAATGACCCGCGCGTTGTGGCGGGGGCTAAGCAAATGTCGAAAGATATTTAGCTTTGATAATAATATGGGCTAAAAGTAGTCCGGTTAAGGATCCAAATATTTTTTTGACATTTTTTATAAAATCGTGCGTATTTAAGAAGCATTGCAATATTGGTTCGTTTTGTTTTTTTTCTTATTTATATTAAATGAATTTTTTTTAGAAAATCGTGCGTATTTTAGAAACGTTGCAATATTGGCCTCGTTTTAATCGCAATTCGAAAATATTTCTACGGGTATTTTTTTGATATGAATGGGAAAATCGTAAATAGTTAAAAGTTGAGGGTCCGTTTTGTAATTTTTTTACTTTTGGCATTGTAGCACTGTAGCAGTTGGGCTAGATGTTGGACTAAACTAAAAAAAAAAACTACTTGGGCCGGCCCAAAGTGGGAGCCCAAGTCAACCTTGCTGTCAAACATTTGCTCCATAGTATATAGAGTAAAAATTCGAAAATATTTCTACGGGTATTTTTTTTATATGAATGGGAAAATCGTAAATAGTTAAAAGTTGAGGGTCCGTTCTGTAATTTTTTTACTTTTGGCATTGTAGCACTGTAGCAATTGGGCTAGATTCGAATCATAATCAAGGCTAAACTTTACAAGCTTCTTCTTTGGCCGTGACCACGTAATAATACAACTAATGCAACGGAAATTTTATGTTCAGAATTTGCAACTAATTACCACAGATAACTTGCCACTTATTTCATTTTATATATCCTGTTACAATTTTGTTACAGCTTTTGGTTTAGATAAACATAAAAGAATTTACATTTTGCTTGTAGTCAATAAGTGGTTGGCTAAATTTACACATTATAATATATTGTCATTTTTTCAATACATATATTTATGATTATGCATTTATGATATAGTTTGCAATATATATATATAGGATAAAGATCAAATAAAAAGACAAATATTTGTGAGAAGGATAAAAAAAATTATTTTTAAAAAAGTTCTCAAAAAATTCTGAAAAAATTCCAAAAGATCGTGTGTGTTGGTGCATGAAAAAGTTGTAAGGAAAGTTTTTCTAAAAGTTGATAGTTTTACCGAAAAAAAATTATGAAAAAAAACGTTTGTGCATTAAATCGGTTTTTTGTGCATCAAAAATTCGTTTTTGTACCCAACTTATTTTGACTTTTTGCATTAAAATTTTATTACGCATCAAACTATAACAAGTCGAAAATTTTGTGCATCAAAATTTCTTTTTTTGCGCATTAAAAAAACGTATAAAAACTCAAAATTAGAAAAAACATCTTTTACAAAAGTTTTATGCACCAACATACCTGATTTAATGGAATTTTTTTAAAAATTTTCGAGAACTTTTTTAAAAAAAGTTTTCTTTTTATCATTCTCACGAATATTTGTCTTTTTATTTTAACCTTCCTCTATGTATATATATGTATATATATGTATATATATGTGTATATATATATGTATATATATATATATATATATATATGTATATATATATATGTATATATATATATACATATATATATATACATATATATATACATATATATATAATTTGACATGAAATCAGGATTTTGGCAGATTC
>BQNB010160818.1:0-14755 GCA_026074375.1 Tanacetum coccineum
ACTGTTCACCAGGGGTTCAAAATATCGAAAATGTCAAATTATGATAACTCATCTTAATACGAAAAGATGGACATAAGAAACGCAAGGATCGGGCTTAAAACGCAAAAGTTATGCTAGTTTTATTAAAACGATAATTTTAAACGTTTTAACTAATTAAACGTAATTTTACCAAAACCATTAGTTGGTGATTGAACTATATAGAATTATATGTGGTTACCAAAGTACTATATTACTAGGATCGACGAGTTGCTGGATTTACGATTTAAAGTGTCCTAGCTCCTCATACGTTCACTACATGACCTCTTAATTATGATAGCCCGAACTATAGTATGATGTAACTAACATAGAACACTATATGATGTTAGTTAATCGAAGTACATGGTACTTATACGACCTTAAATTAAATAGGTTGCATCTGACGATTTGCGTGACGCGTTATCTGTGATATTTGGATTATCAGAACTCAAGGTGAGTTCATAGCCCCATATTTTACGATTTCAATGATTTATAACTTAGGGTGGAAACATGCTTTGTTTTATAAATTGGACGCAAGTGTATATTTTATATTGATTACATGTTTGCCTAAGTAGCGATAACCCAAGTTGAGCCCATTATCATGAACTGTCAATTGCATAGATGTAGTTGTTAATTACATTATGTGAGCGCGAATGTTATGAATAGATCTATTGGGAAACGACTCCCCGTTTGGTGACTACTATCAGCGGGTAACGAACGTATAAGCTAATGTCGAATTTGGGGATTGTTTTCGGGTTAGACATCTATTCGGGCATAATTGCAATATAAAATTATTATTCAAGAAAAGATCGTCGAGCATTAGTGTCATGAGCTTAGGAAAAATTGTAATCTGGTATGTGATGTCAGCCATGTGTTGCATTAATCACGAAAAAGTCTTATGTCCTAGCAATATTATGATTTATCAAACCTATGAATACACAACATTATTGTTGACGTATTTTAAGCAGTTTTTCAGGAATCAAAAGCATAAGGTGCCGAAGGATTACATTGGTGAATTTTATTTTGGGAAGTCATGCTAAAGATAAGGTTGTATACATGTATTGGAAACTCATGGTGTTGCGAACCAGTATCTTTTAAAATAATCAGGAACAAGTTAAAGCCACATGCTATTTGGTATCAAATATTTGTTAAAAATCCAATGTATCAGTTTTTCAACGACTTTTTGGTCGTTCTATATATATCTTGTGTTATTGATCTATGAAGTAACACGCCCCGGACCCTTATTCCGCTGCGACCCAATTTGGGGGTGTTACACTTTGGTTCTTGCTTTGTATAGATGTGAGTTTTCATAAGCTTGATGGCGAAGTTCGTCTAACTCGTGTAACTAGAACATTCTTTTCTTACCAGTGGCGATGAGGTCTTTATTACAGTTTTTCAAGGCCCAGTATGCATGGTGTTCAATTTCAATTGGTAGATGTCTGTTTTTACCGTATATGAGCTTGTATGGTGTGGTACCGATAGGTGTTTTGTAGGCGATACGAAAGGCCCACAGAGCATCATCGAGTTTTCTTGACCAGATAGCGAGATTATCTTCTACAGTTTTTTCAAGAATTCTTTTGAGTGCTCTGTTTGTGTTTTCAACTTGACCACTTGTTTGAGGGTGATACGATGTAGAGAATCGATGGGTAACTCCATATCTTTTCATAGTCTTTTCCATTATTTTGTTGCAGAGATGAGTTCCTCGGTCACTTATTAGAGCTTTTCCATTCCGAATTGGCAGAATAATTTCTTCAGAAAAGTAATAACCACTCTGGCATCATTTGTTGGAAGAGCTTGAGCTTCGGCCCATTTAGATACATATTTTACAACAACTAGGATGTATTCGAATTTGTATGATTTTAGGAAGGGTCCTATAAAGTCAATACCCCATATGTCAAATATTTCACATACTTGAATGATATTTAATGGCATTTCATCACGTTTAGATATATTCCCAGTTTTTTGACATGCTTCGCAAAGGCGAACTAGAGTATGAGCTTCTTTAATGATTGTTGGCCAGTAAAAGCCTGAGTCTAAGACTTTTTTAGCTGTGGTGTTTGGTCCATAATGTCCACCAGTAGGTCCATGGTGACATTGATCAAGAATGGTACGAGTTTCTGGTCCTGAGACACAACGTCTAATCATACCGTCTGAACATACTTTGAAAAGATAAGGATCTTCCCAAACTTAGTTTTTGAGGTCGGAAAAGAATTTGTTCTTTTGTTGGTACGTCATCCCTTTAGGTATAATATCACCCACCAAATAGTTTGCAAAGTCTGCGAACCATGGTGTGTCATTAGTGGTTATTTCCATAAGAGTTTCTCCAGGAAAGTTATCGTCGACATCACTGTCATCACTTGTCTCATCATTATCAATTCGAGATAAGTGGTCGGCGGCAACATTTTCTGTACCTTTTTTGTCTTTTATTTTGATATCAAATTCTTGCAATAGCAGAATCCAACGTATAAGACGTGGCTTAGCATTTTGCTTTTTAAATAGGTGTCTTAAAGCTGAGTGATCGATGTAGATAATCGTTTTGAATAATATCAGATAGGGTCAGAATTTGTCGAATGCAAAGACTACAGCCATCAGTTCTTTTTCAGTAACCGTATATTTTTGCTGAGCTGCATTAAGGGTTTTGCTTGCAAAATAGATGGGGTGAAAGTGTTTTCCATCTTTTTGACCTAAGATTGCTCCAACAGCGAAATCACTTGCGTCACACATAAGTTCAAATGGAAGATTCCAATTTGGACTTACGATCACAGGAGTACATGTGAGTTTTTATTTTAACGAATTGAATGCTTTGTGACATTCATTATTGAATTCGAGTGGGGTATCTTTTTCAAGAAATTTAGTTAGAGGACGGGAAATTTTTAAGAAGTCTTTGATAAAACGTCGGTAGAAACTGGCATGTCCTAATAAATGTCTAATGCCTTTGACATTAGTAGGGGGTGGAAGTTTAGAGATTATGTCAATATTTGCTTTTTCAACTTCAAGGCCGGCTCTAAACACTTTGTGTCCAAGCACAATTCCTTCTTTAACCATAAAGTGACATTTTCCTAGTTAAGAACAAGATTTGCATTCTTGCAACGTTGAAGCATTTTATCAAGGTTATTCAGACAGTTATCAAAGGAGTTTCCAAAGACTAAGAAATCATCCATGAATACTTCTACGGATTCTTTGATCATGTCATGAAAGATAGCCAACATGCACATTTGGAAAGTAGCAGGAGCATTACATAAACCGAAGGGCATTAGTTTATATGTGTATGTTCTGAAAGGACATGTGAACGTTGTTTTTTCTTGGTCTATAGGATATATTGGTATTTAAAAATATCCAGAAAAACCATCAAGGAAACAGAAATATTTATTTCCTGCGAGTCTTACTAACATTTGATCCATGAATGGCAAAGGAAAGTGGTCTTTTGCGCTTGCTTCATTGAGTTTATGATAATCGATGCATACTCGCCAACCTATAACGGTTCTTGTTGGGACAAGTTCATCTTTTTCGTTTGTGACTACTGTAATACCACCTTTTTTTAGTAAACCGTGGATGGGGATTACCCAAGGGCTATCGATGATTGGAGATATAATACCAGTGTCGAGAAGTTTAATGATTTCTTTTTTAACAACTTCTTGCATATTGGGATTTAATCGTATTTGTTTTTGAACAACTCGCTTTTTGTCAGCTAAAATCTGTATTTTATGTTTACAAAAAGATGGCAGATTCCAGGAATGTTTGTGGTTTTCCAAGCAAAGGCTTGCTTGTGACTTTTGAGAACAGATCTTCCTAAGATTAGGGAAACTTTACTATTTTCTTCCATTTCGAGAATAACAAAATTCACAGGAAAGGTAAATTTACCAACTTCACCGAGCATATTTTCAGCTATTCCAATAGGGTGTTGGAATGATCGGTCGGCCAATCTTATGCTCATTTTAGTAGGTTTGAGAGTTTTGAGAGATAGTTTCGCGTATAAGGAATATGGCATAAGATTAATGCTAGCACCAAGGTCGGCTAAAGCATTGCATGGGAAAGCTTTGCTGAAAGTGCAAGGAATAAGGAAACTTATAGGGTCTCCAAGTTTCGTTGGAACTTTGTTTTGAATCATAGCAGAACTTTCATCGCTCAGGAAAGTGGATGAGATTTGTTCTAGATTGTGCTTACTACTTATGTGTTCTTTGAGAAACTTGCCATAGTTTGGCATTCTGGCTAAGACGCCGACAAGAGGTACGTTGATTCGAACGGCTCGAATCCATTCGAGGAATTTTCCATACTGAGCTCCATTTTTCCTTTCATAAGGCGGTAAGGATATAGGATCTTTGGGGTTTGTATGTTTAGGTACGGCGGTTACTTTTACTTGTTTAGAGTTGAGATTTTTAGTTTGTGGTATTAGATTCCTCTTACCTCAGCGTCACTATTGTGCGCGCGTTTATAGAGTTTCAGATCAATTTTTGTTGATCATAATAGTTGGTAGGTAGGTGGATCATAGGATTTACCACTTCGTGTAAATACGGCATTTACATGCTCATTTCGAGCTTGCGGCGGTTGATAAGGTTTGGATGAGCTACCTTTTGGGTTTGGTTAAGTGTTACTAGGAAGAGATCTGGAAGGTCGAGCAGATTGCTTGTCAGCAAATATGTCAAATTTGGCTTCGAGATTTTGGATCGAGGCTTGATGATTTTTGGTGATAACTTCGAGTTGGTTTTTGAAGTCCATAAATGTTTGTTTGACAAAAGCATTTGTCGATTGTTGAGCTTTCATGAAATCGCTTAATTGTCTTTGAACGTCATATGATTTGTCATCGGAGTTTGATCGGTAGTTGTCTCGATTGTGATCATTCCTTCTGCTAGAACGCCAATTATCACGATTCCAGTCACGGTAATCATTGTAAAAATTAGTACGACAGAAGGTTTGCATGAATTTTGCTTCTGCTTCAGGAGACATGGGTTTGTCATCTTCGTCATATTTAGGTATCAAATGATTTGAACGGGATTTCGTTTCTTTGTACTGAGCATCCATTTTCATTGTTATGGCATCCATTCGGGCTATAATTTTGTCAGTATCAGAATTACTGATACCTTCATCGGCGAAAGCGACAGTTTTTTTAAGAGAAGATTTAGATTTTTGGTTTTTAGCCCAATCGAGCTTAAGTAAGACTTTGTCTTCGAGAAATTGATAAGCTTGGTTTGGTATTTTATAGAGGAAAATACCACCAGCTGCGACATTTAGAGCTTCTTGAGTCATTTCGCTAAGGACGTGATAAAAGATTTTTATGATATTGCCTTTGGATAGATTGTGATCATGGCAATTTCTGAGCATTTCCTTCATATAGAGCCAATCATCGGTTAGAGTTTCATTTCCATGTTAGGAAAAGGCTCGGATTTCTCCGAGGAGTCGATCGAATAAAGCTGGGGGAAAGAATCGGCTGATAAAAGTGGTACGAAGTTCATCCCAAGTTATGATAGTTCCTTCGTTGAGTTCATCCAACCATGTTTTGGCTTCACCCATTAGTGATAGGGGAAACATCATTGGGCGGACGGATTCATTTTCGGTGTCTCTGCATTTAAGCATATCACATATTTTGAGGAATTCATGAATGTGTTTGTGTGGATCAGTTTTAAATTCTACCATCAAATTAGTTTCCTTAAACAAAAGTTAAGTGGTTACCCTTAATGGCGAATTCGTTTATAGTTTCAGGAATGGTGATTGTGGAACCGGGAGTCAGAGCGACAACATGGTCGGCAGCCCACATGGGTTCATAATCCATAGGATTGTAGTTTTCAAGGATATCAAGAAAGTGACAGAAATAGTTGATGTCAAGAATTAGAATGTAGACGACTCTTGGTTGTTCAGGTCGTTTGTCCCTTTGTTTGAATGGGACTCTCCTGTTTAGTCGGTGAAGTCTAGACTATCCTGTTGAGTTGGTGAAGTCTACAATTCAGAGTTCATTCAGGTTCAGGTAGTGGCTCAACAAGTTCAGAGTTGGAAGCACGTGTATGCATCCAAGGGAGGTTTTTGGTTTTTAAGAACGTTTTTAGGAAAAAAATGTTTGACGGCAGAAAGTGTAGTGCACTTTCTGCACTGAAAAGTACAAAAGATGGATTTTTGGTTCAGTTTGCCTGAAAACTATACGATGATTTTTGAAAAAGAAAATGGTTAAAAATTATTTCATGATTTGACTACTGAACAGCTTTAAAATCCTCGACAATGGCGCTAAAAACTCTGATGTGTTTCAAAAGCTTTAAATTTATAAGACTGAAATTACTGATTTATGAAATGAAAACACATGGGTAAAATTATAACCCACGTGTGTAGTATAAATTTTTTTAGGTAAGACCATGTCATCCACAGGGATTTGATTGGTGTTCGAATAATCGTAGTAAAATAAACTTTAACAATTTTATGATGAATTATGCTGGATTCAATAATGGAGAAAGATGACCACTCGGATAGTTCATATAATTCATAAGCAATGGTGATGATTACGATCTCATATTCGAGGTTGTTTAACTTATAAAAAGGTTTTCTCGTCAAATTTTTTTTTCACAAATTAATGCGTTTAACTTAAGACTTATATCTAGTTAACTTGATCAAATGTGTCACTCAAATAATCCAGTTACTATTATGTCAAATCTATTTTGTTTATCAAATAACATAAGCGGATTTCTCCATCCTAATGATAATCCTAGACAAATCTTTAAAATCATATAACATATAACGGGTCTTTTGACCTATACCGTTATAAGAATACAATCAAAGTTGATAAGATAAGATATGATAGGATTTCAACATAAGCTTAAGATTAAGAAGATCACAATGATACCAAATGCTTATTCATTATATTAACTTCACCGAGTAGTCATGAGAGATTTAGCCTCTTATAGCTATGAAGTTCATAACAAAATTAAATAGATAAACAAGAGACATACTATGCTTGGGTAGGAAATTGGATCAAAATACCACCCGTTACAAGTATCGAATTTACTAAATCCTTATTTTACTAGATATTATGATATTATTCTTCGTTTTTCAAACTTCTATCTTCAAACCCAGGTGTTGGTGAAGATATTTGAGAGAGATTTGGTAAGAATTGATAGGAAGGATTGATGTGTATGATGTGAAATTCATCCACTATTTATAGGCTGAAAATGGGCAAAAGTACAACGCACATTATAAAATGTGCGGCGTACTTTGCCTAAGTCGGTGCAAATGTATTTAATGCTTCAAGGAAGTGCGGCGCACATTTGTAGAAAACTGACGCACTTGGTGAGTTAATACAGACTTCATTTAATTCTCTAATTCGTTGGGAAGTGCGGCGCACATTAAGAAATGTGCGGCGTACTTCTTTATATTTTAAGCTTCAGTCCTTTCTTTTCTTCTAACTTGTCTTCTGATGGGTATAAATACTTGTATTTTAATCTTTTTGAACTTGGGATGTCTTCAAGTGAATCTGCACATATTTCATGCTATTAAGTACCAAAAGTTCATGAGAAATGATGAAATATATATAAATAACGCCGCCGAAAACATGTATAAATTAGGCGTTATCATATATCCATCTTCTTTTACTATCTTCTAAAAGAGTGATATCAATATTTTTCTGTAATGCAAGAATTGCTTCATCCATTTTATCAAACATTTTTAACAATTTACTTTCTTTTGGCATTTCTGGAGTTGGTAAATTCAACATCTCTTTGCTTGACTCAGATTTAGAAGAAATAGAAGGATCTAAAAAATATTCTTGTTCAAGAGAAAGTTCCGTTTGAGGAACAAACGTATCATAAAGATAGTTGATAAAATTGAAATTGTTTTTCTTTCATTTTAACTTGACTTTCTTCTGCATCATTAAGAATTTCCTCAGTATCATGCACATCTGGTTGCACATAGTGTAGACCAAGAACTTTAGCATCATACAATTTAGGATGAGATGCAATAGCTTGACCAAGAGGACAAGGATCCGCATATCCTAAACCCATTTTTTTTATTTTCCCGATACAAGCTTTGTTCATTTGTAAGCATACGAAGAGTTTGACTTGATTTGCCTATTTACAAACTATGTTCTCCAGATCTTTGTGTTTAGCTTCAAGTTGAATGATGTTATTAACATATTTGTCCTCGTCTTGTTTGAAAGCCTTTTTGACAGAATCAGTTGCATTTTTTATTTTCAACACTTGATCTTGCAACTCATCTTTTTCTTGTTCAAGTTTTTTAATGTATTGTTTTTCATTAAAATCCCAAACCCTTTCCTTATACGCCTCAATTTCTTTCTTTAACAAAATGTTTTCTTCTTTAAGCATTTTATGATCCATTTTTGTTTTCTCAAACATCTCGGAAGCATTTTTTGTTTTCTTTAAGATATTTTCAAACATCTCATTATTAGAACTGTGTACCTCAGTTATGCTGTCTTTATCATAAGAAGCTCCTGCAACATTGTTATCAATCTCTGGAGCATCCTTACTAATCATTCCTTTATGCGTCTGCATCGTTCTTTCATGTACCTTGTTATCATGTGCTCTTTTATACAATCCCCTTTCAGCAATGGCCTTCTCAATAGAATCTATTAGGCTGATTAAGATATCTGAACATTTAGCAAACAAAATTATTCGGTAAAGAAATGGTTTGTCTTTTGATCATCAAAATCCATAGAGATTTGCATAGTAATGAACTGCTAAAGTTGATTCTTCAACACCTTGAAGACAACCATGGCTATTTCTTCATTAAATTCTTCTGCATTAAGTTTCTTTTCTAATTTATCCACATTGAAGAACAACCTTGGTGCAAAATATTCAACATCTTCACCAAATAATAATGAAAATGCCCGATGAAATCCATTCGAGAAGGAAGCAATTGTTAAGTCTTTTTTAGAGAAATCCTCAAGGAGTGTATGAAGTAGTCAAAAATGTATCAGGCACTTCTTCTTTGATTGTTTCGCTCTTTGAGCATTCCCTGTATTGTTGCATTCTCCCTTCTGAGTCATTTTTTCTAGTTTCAGCATCTCAAGTTCAATCATGTGTCTTTCTTTTTTCCTTCTTTCGTTGACATCTCTTTCTTTTATACGCAACACTTCTTCATGAGGTGCTCTTGCATCAATTCCTTTTTCTATACCCTTTTGGTAGCAAACAATCCGATCTTTGAATCCCTGAATGTTGTATCCACTATAACTTTGAAATGCTTGATAACGCTCCAAATATATATAAAATATCCCTAAAAAATGTGTGAAATATATATATTAATGCTTGAAATATCGTATGATTAGTTGCTTATTATGTAATAGTTGTTTCAAAACCAAGAAGGACGAAAAGGAATAAAAGCGCAATGATAATCCGTTAAATACACGAACGGTCATCAAGAGAAGAACCTAGAAGTGGAGTTAATGAAGATTTAATGAAAAATTCCAAAGTGTGGCGCACTTCCATGAAGTGCGGCGTACTTCCATACGGGTTAATGCAATTTAATATTAAATCTAAGTACGGCGCATAAATTATTTGTGCGGCATATATAACACCCCTATTTTTGACATATAGCAGCGAAAGCTAATCTGGGATATTATTTCATAGTACATTAGTCATGATCATAGAAAATGACTCATAAAGAGACGTTTTGGAAAATGTTGTTATCATTCATTTAATCATCAGAGTTTTTACAAACAGGAGTCCCAAAATTTACAGGAAAACATAAAGTTTGAATGATTATAGTTTAGCCATCTTCAAGTCCTTGCCACTTCGTGCCACAAGTTGCTCAAATGCCTGAGATAAACATGCCAAAAAGTTAACACAATGGTTGAGTGAAATTCATCGGTTTATAATAAACAGTTTCAATACAAGTCATCAAGATCAGTGGGCTACGTTGTTATACCCATAATAGTAATAATTGCATGCATGTACAATTATTATAAGAAAACAGTATTATTGGTACTGTTATTATTGCATCTAAGCTCATGACACCGAAGCCTTAGGTTAATCAATAATCACAAGAAGTTGCCCCAACGGGTGTCTTTGCCAAACACCCGCATAGTTATTCAAATGATGTGCTATTGGTTACCGAAAGTATAGGTACACCAATAGGGAGTCTAGTACCAAATAGATCTATTCATAGCATTCTTGCTTACCCTGACGAGTAATTAACGGTTCATGATAGTGGGTTCTTAACGGCAAAAGTAGGTACTCAGGCAATTATATATCAGGATAGCATACAGTTGGAAAAATACTTGTATTCATGGTTTATAGCATGTATCCCCCTCACGGGTTTATGAAATAAGAGATTTAAAAGTGAGGCTATGAACTCACCTTAACAGGGAAATCTGATTGATGGCAAAAGTATGAAAGTAACGGCTTTGTCAAACAACATGGGGTAGTATGTCAAGTCTTAATGTGATTGTTTATATTTCAAGACTTTACGGAGTTTAATATACATATTTGATTTATTAATTTAGGGAAATATTGTATCACTGTTTGGGCTATCATATTCAGAGGTCATGCAATATCAGTTTGGAGGAGCTAGGGCCACTTTAAATTGTAAACCCAGAAAACCGCGTCAAAACACACACACAATCAAATGAACCCCTCACATGGAATTCCCCTAGTAGTGTGATACGATAAGAATTCTAAGTTTTTTCAAAAGTAGTCGACGATAAATTACATTAAAATATATAACGTAATTAATTATGAATGCGTCGATCGTGGGTGAGTTTAATAACGTGAGCACACACATGTGTACTGGAGTGTTGTAGTCCAACAAAATGACGTCTTTTATAATATTAAAGAAATTCTTAAATTTGGCATAATTGATGTAAGTCTAAACAATATTTTGTTTTATATTTTTAAGAATACAAAAATGACAATATATACCCTTGGTTTATAAACTTTTACTAGTTTAGTCCTTTAAGTATATATAACTTAAACCTTTAAATTTAGAAATTGGAAAAATAAGTTCTTATAGTTATAACTTTGGAATAATGACATTTTCAGCCCCTTTAGTTATAAATTTCAGAAAGTTACAATATATACCCCTATGCATGAAAACTTTTGTAAAACTAGTCCTAAAAGCCATGTAAGCTTATTTTTGGATTCCAATTGATATTTGCAGGTTATAGCTTATTAGAATAAGCTAAAATAAGATGTTTTAACATACAAAATTATTGTGAGGGAGTGGAGTTGGTGTATTTAGGGGGGGGGGAAAATCATAGAGGGGTCAATTTGTTGAGGTGTTGATATAATAGATGAAAGGGGTGTTTGGGGAGGTTGGGGCAGTGGGTGGGGCTTCAAGGTTAAGGGAGTGTATATGTGATATCGAAGAGTATTAAGAAAATTATAATATAGATTATAAGCTTATTGAACAAGATCTTAGGCTTACTTGAGTTAGAATGAGTCAAAATGGGGTTTTCGGGTTCGTACGCCTAGTAACGACTTCAAGGCTTCATTTTTCTTAATTCTTGGCTTCTATTATGAGCTTAGGGACTTCACTTCTTCCTTGTTGGTCTGAGTTAAAACTCCATTGATGAGTATACGAGTTTTTGAGGCGTGGTTTGAATGCATATGTATGTATGCATATTTAAAGTACTCGAACACACTTAAGGCCTAAGTTTCCTTGGTGTGGTAGCCAAGGGTCATAGGTAGATGACTAAAAACAGCTAGGGATGAGTATTGAGGTCTATGGGGGTGTAGATATGAATGGTGGAGGGTGTTGGAGGTCACGGCTAACCACAAGGTGACAAGGAGGTGATGTGGCTTGCTTGGTGGCCAAGAGAAGGAGTAGAGGTGCTTGTAAGGTGCTTAGGCTGGAGTGGTGGGGGCATAGTGCCCCATGAGGGGGGCTGGTGGGGGTGAAGGGGTGGGTGGGTGGTGTGGGGGGTTGGGAGGGGAGGAAATGGGGGGGGGGGGTAATAGAGAGGGGGAAAAAAAGGGGGGGGGGGGGCGGGGGGGGGTGTTGGTGGGGTGGGTGGGTTTTTAGATTAGGTTTTAGGATTTAAAACGTGGATTAGGGTTAAGTTTAGGGATAGATTAGGGTTAAGATTAGTGCTAGGATTAAGGTTTAGTGTTTAGGATTAAGGTTTAGGGTTTAGTTTTAGGTTTAAAAAAGGAAGTTAGGGTTTAAGGTTTTAGATTAGGGTTTAAGGTTTTAGATTAGGGTTTAAAATGACTTAGGGTTTAGGTTTAAGGTTTAGAAGTCATGCATTAAGTGTTTGTACCTTGTGCTAGAGTGGTGGTAAGAAACTAAAGTGATTTAGGAGGTAAAATGACCTAATTTGACTTTCTTGCATCATTGACTTGTACATTGAGCTTTAATGAGTTGTACATTGTCTTGGAGGGAAAATATAATTCAAATATGGTGCATTGTACACTTGTACACATGCTTTAAAGGCTTGTACATTTATTTTATATGTATACATTACATATAATTAGGGTTTAGACATAAACGTTAACGTTTAATGCTTGTTTTGAAATAACGTTGTAAATAGTACGTTAAATTGATAATGTACTTGGTAAAATGATATTAAGATATAGACTTGACATATTAGGAGGTTTACATGATGTAAACGTAGATATAGATGGCATTGGTTGAGGTTGTGTGAGCTCGTTTACTTTAGAGATGCAAGTTACGTTGCATAATGAGATAAAGCAAAAATTTTCCCTGTATAAAGGTGGTTTACCGTGCATCTAATTTAATAGATGGATATTACAGTGCATCTAATTTAATAGATGGATAATTACATTGATGAAAATTATGGGTTGTTATAGTCCCCCATCCTTACAGAAATCTCGTCCCGAGATTTAATTGGATTTTGAAGAGATGCTGGAAAATAGATGAGGATATTTGGCACGAATTTCATCTTCGCGTTCCCACGTAAATTCTGGTCCTCTTTTAGAGTTCCATCGTACTTTGACTATAGGAATACGACTTTGTCTTAGTTGCTTGATTTCTCGATCTATAACTTCCACTGGTTCTTCCACAAAATTGAGTTTGTCATTGAGCTGAAGCTCTTTCATTGGAATGACAAGGGATTCGTCAGATAAGCATTTCTTTAGATTAGAAACGTGGAAAGTATTGTGGACATTCCTGAGCTCTTCAGGAAGCTCTAGTTTGTATGCCACTGGACCGACTCTTTTAAGAATCTTAAATGGTCCAATATACCGGGGATTAAGCTTTCCTCGCTTTCCAAAACGAATGACACCTTTTCGAGGTGACACTTTTAACATAACACGATCTCCAACTTGAAATTCTAAAGGCTTTCGCCTGACATTGGCGTAACTTCTTTGCCGATCTCTTGCAGCCTGCAAGCGTTGTCGAATTTGCACTATCTTTTCAGTGGTTTCATGAATTATTTCTGGTCCCGTGAGTTGAACATCTCCAACTTCGGCCCAACAAACAGGTGATCTGCACTTTCGACCATAGAGTGCTTCAAACGGTGCTGCCTTAATACTGGCATGATAACTGTTATTGTAAGAGAATTCCACCAATGGTAAGTGTCTTTCCCATCCTTTTCCAAAGTCTATGACACAGGCTCGAAGCATGTCTTTGAGTGTTTGGATGGTTCTTTCACTTTGTCCATCGGTTTCGGGATGATATGCCGTACTCATGTCTAATTGAGTACCCAAGGCACTTTGTAATGATTGCCAGAATCTGGATGTGAAATGACTGTCACGATCCGAGATGATGGATATTGGCACACCATGCCGGGAGACTATTTCTTTGATGTACAACATGGTAAAGGTTTCCATACTATTCGCCTCTCGGGTAGGTATGAAATGTGCGGATTTTGTAAGGCGATCGAGAATGACCCAAATTATGTCATGTTCGTTTGATGTTTTGGGAAGTTTTGTAACAAACTCAATTGTTATTCTTTCCTATTTCCACATAGGAATCTCTGGTTGTACCAGTAAGCCGGATGGATTCTGACATTCTACCTTAACTCTAAAACATGTCAAACATTTGCCAACATATTCCAAGATGATTGCCTTTATGTTAGGCCACCAATAGAGTTTCTTTAGATCTTGGTACGTTTTGTCAGAACCTGGGTGAATGGAATACTTCGATTTATAAGCCTCGTGCATGATTAAGTCTCTCAAACCACCAAAAAGTGATAGCCAACTTCGATTTTTGATACAACGAGTTCCATCAGGACGAATTTCAAATGATTTGTCCATCCCTTGTAGGTTTTCGGCTTTGATGTATTCTTCCTTGATTGCTTTGGTTTGAGCTTCGAGGATTTGAGTTGGTAATTTTGGGTGAAGGGTCATGATCAATGATCTGATTCGGAGTGGTTCCTTTTGGCTTAACGCATCTGCTACGACATTTGCTTTTCCAGGATGGCAGCGGATCTCACAATCGTAATCTGCAAACAATTCTAACCAACGGCGTTACCTCATATTTAATTCTTTCTGATGAAGAATATGTTGAAGGCTTTTGTGATCAGTGAAAACTGTACACTTTGTACCGTATAGATAGTGTCTCTAGATTTTAAGAGCGAATACGACTGCTCTTAATTCAAGATCATAAGCGGTGTAGTTTTCTTCGTGAGGCTTGAGTTGTCGGGACGCATATGCAATGACTTTTTCTTTTTTGCATTAATACTGCTCCCAGACCTTGAAGAGATGCATCACAGTAAACGACAAAGTCATCGTTTCCTTCTAGTAATGCTAAGATTGGAGCTTCATGATTCATAGTTTTATATACCTAAAATATATATATAAAATATAACCTTAAGAGAAATTAAGAAATTTACCAAGTTACCCTTGATAAA
>BQNB010160819.1:0-11668 GCA_026074375.1 Tanacetum coccineum
TAGAAAAATGTAAGTGTCGAGTTCAGGTCAACATTTTTAGTTATCGAGTCAACGTTGATGTGTCGGGACACTAAAAGATGAAATACACCAAACGACAAAATACACTAAAAGATGAAATACACTAAAAGACGAAATACACTAAATGATGAAATACACTAAAAGATGAAATACACTAAAAGACGAAATGCACTAAAAGATAAAAGACACTAAAAGACAAAAGACACTAAAAGACGAAATACACTAAAAGACGATATATACTAAAAGACAAATATATTTTTGAAGATGTTTCAAAACTTTGAAGTGTCGAGACTTGTCAAAACTTATAACTTTCGAAAGTACATTTTAAATAGGGATACGCCGTGTCTACTCGTGCTCGGATGATCAATTCTTGCGTTAAGCGTTATTCGTTGTACATCATTCTTAAACGACGACTATATGATAGGTTGTCGCTAGAAGCGTGAGATTCATTTTCACTTGATTGATTCCTTTCGATCCACTACCTGTATAAGGTGAGTTCATAGCCCCACTCTTTTACTCGTTTTGAATAAATGTTATATAACTTGGGGTGAGAAACATTGCTTGCTTTTAAAACTAGACACAAGTACTTTGCGTGAGATTTTCCCTGTTTACGTGTTGCCTAAGTAGCGTTTAGACCACTACTGCCCCACTTATCATGAACCGTCAATCTCTTGACTGGAGGACCGGTCGAGGGAGCGCGAGTGTTATAAATAGATCTATTGGGACTAATTATCCCTATCCGGGTGAGTAGCGCTCACTACCCACGGGGCTCCCGATAAACGGATATATACCATGTCAAAACTTAAGAAGGTAGTCTTGGTCAGTTACCTTGGGGGCTTGTTTCAACCTAGCAATATACTATGCTATAAACGTAATTAGCTTCGGTGTCATGAGCTTAGCGCAACGTAAATACCTTTTTATGTGAAGTTGTATCTGTTATAACTGTCACATACGTTTTGATATCTTGTGGTCCACTAAACTTCGTTTGAACTAAACCTATGAATTCACTCAACTTTATGTTGACCGTTTTAAGCATGTTTTCTCATGTGCTTAGCATGGAAGCTGTTGATTGACTTATGTGAAGCCTATTTGCCATACCAGTTTATCAGAGATTTATGTATGTCTTTAAATACCGTTGTCAAACTTATTTAAGCTTCCGCAAATTTTTATCATTTGAATCCTTTAAGTTTGGTTGTGGTAAAACTTATTATTATTTTCAATCTATGCAACGGTGTTTATTTTTAAAACGTACCCTTAGAGGTCGTTCTTTATGCTTTGTACTTGAGATATCCGATGAATGTCACGCCCCCGGACACTGAATCTGACGGGACCCTATTTGGGGTGTGACAATAAATCCGTATTATTTTATTGGCATTTAAACTTTAATTACAGGGTATCCGGCGCTGCAACGCACGGATACCCTGTTAGTGATTTTAAGGGCTAGTTTGGTTTAAGGGCTGAGGATAAATGATTAGGATTTAAAACAAAAAATGATGTTTTCGAACAAAATCGGTTTTGATCCGATCAAGTTTTTTGACAATGATCGGCCCTACTCATGTCAACTCTATATCTATACTACATTATAAAATATTTCTGACATTTTCATATTTAGAAAGTTTAAAAATTCAGATTTTTCCCTTTCTTTTTATGAAAATATCATTTTTTAACAAAAACACATCCATCTCATTTTATGTAACAACTTTGTGTTATGCGCAATTTTAACCATATATCTCATTTTAGAAAAACACATCTAAATATTTTTTATAAAAATATTTAATAATAAACCTTAAATCTTTCTTTATTTGAACAAAATTTTTAAAAATTCTTTTTTTATACGTTTTTTTAAGAGAAAGTGTGTATAAAAGTATATGTGTTAAAAGTATAAAAGAAAAACTTCTAAAAAGCGGAGTTAATAACAGATACTTAAGGGTTAAAAGCAAAAATTGAAACTAATAAAAGATCCTTTGAAATAGAAGTTCAAAGCCTGAACCTCATCACTTGACCGACTCCCACCACCAACAACAGTTAAAAACGAAAATTAGGGTTTCTTACTCCAAATCAATCCTCACAAAATCATTCAACCAACAATCAATTAAATAAACCCTGATTTTCTCTCTATTGGTTTCTTTAAATTAATTCAAGGTATTATCTTTTATTCCGTTTTATGCTTATATAATCATGGTTCTTTAGATTTGTGTTTGTTAATTTTTGCAAAAATTACACATTCGAATATTATTGTAAACGATTAGTTTAGTTCTCGAGACCTTTACTTGGTTTTGAGATTCCAATGGGGGTATATTAGTTTAAATCATTAGATTTGTAAGCATATTTGTTAAGTTGGGGTATCGATTTTCTTGAGTGAAATTGATGATGTTGTATGTGTTTGTACGCGCATGGTTAAGCTTTTAGCTTCATTGTCGTGTTGGTTAATTAGTGCAATATGGTTTTTAATGCAGCGCGTATTGTTTTATGATATTTTCAATTATAGGCTCGAGTAAGCATTATAATTGAAATAAGAATGCGTTAAGTTATAGATAAATAAGACCGAAGAAGATTTTAGTAGAAATTAACACGTCTTAAGAATGATGTCTCAATGCATGTTCATCCACATATGCTACTAAATAGGGTATTTATTAACTAAGTTCTTGAGCAATAGTAATAACATGAATGATACTAAGGACCCTACTTAAGATATCAATAGCCTTGGTGTAAATGCCTTTTACATGTATGAGTAGAATACATAACCCTTTTTCCGGTTGACCCAAACTCCCCTTTAAATTTGGTTGCAGCAGGTAGTCACAAACACCAGTTTTACTTATAGTGAATGTGAATGGGTCTGAACTAAGTGTAGCTACATGATACCTTAAAGATATTTTCTATGTACGTTGTGTTGTGTTTTGGGAGTGTAGCAAGTTCCAAAAATAGTGGCTCTGCTCTTTAACCTGTTTATGTTGAGACCGTTATGGTAGCTTGCTGGAATAGTGCCTTCTTTTAATTTCAGAATTCCTTATGAAGATTTTCCTCTTTTGATTTTCGTATTTAGTCTTTTCACATATCTTATTAGTGGCTGCAATTTTGATTCTTTCACTTGTGAATGTGTTGCTCAGTTTATCTTTTTTGTATGATTATGCGCCAAGGTTAGTATAATTATATTGATCTGATGATAATTTTATTTTTTCTAATATAATGATTTAGAAGGTTTTATGCATTCAAAATGATTATGTGCCAATATGGTTAGTTCATTTCATGTTAAAAGGTTTTTGTTTATCTTAATAGTTATGCAGTCGTATTATAAGTAAGGGGGTGTTTCGATCAGCTTATAATAGCTTATGCATTCTCAAACTGACCCAAATTTAGATATTAAGCTTATCAGGATACTTCACCCCTTACCCTTACCCAAACACCTTTCGTGCTCAAAACACGATAAGTTATTAAGCTCCTCAAGTAAGATTGGCCAAACACCGCCAGAGCAAACTAGAAAAATGGTTATGTCACCTTTTAATATTTTGTAAGTGATGTAACAGAGATTCACCAGATCTTATGCCAGAGTTGAAACATTTGCAGGTTCTGATTTTGTTTCTCTTAGTAGCATAGTTTGACAAGTTTATTAATGTTGAATTCCTACGTATACGATATCGAAGATGTTGTTGTTGCTTCAAAGGCCTTATCGATGATTCTAATTTACACGGAAAACACATATTTATTAGAAGGTTCAAACAGGGAAAGCAAGTGTAGTTAGTCTATTTGCCCCGTTAGTAACGGTTCTTGACAAGAAATACCCAGTTTCGATCCTAATGTCACTAACACGTTCAAATAAATGTCGTAAACATTGGTGGTGGAAAACTATGAGGTGTTTTCAAGAGGACTTAACAAAAGTGCTTATTTGCCTATTGCAATTTGATACGCAAGATAAAGAAAGCACGGGTTAGTGATTCTTTTTTACCCAAAACTGTTTAGCATTGCATACAGTGGTCAGATACAGTAAGACAAGTAAGGTAAAACTACTTACTGAATAGGCAAATCTGTAATTCCTAAAAACTACTTATTGTTGTAATTACACTTATGGGCTGAGTGAGAATACTTGAATTATTACAGGTAAGACATTCATGACTTATAGATTAAACGTAGATAGTTTAATGATTGGGCATTAAGGGTTGAGTTTTTCGAACATTTTGATTTTGTATCTACTCCAGTTAGAGTTTGTGACTTTGTTTGTGACTGACTAGATTTCATTGGATCTCAATGTTCGTGTATTGAACTTTGTTTATAAAGTTTTGTGATTAAATAAACATTAAATTATTTGTTTTTTTGATTAGATAAAAATACATTGTTGAAACGCCAGGTTTGTATACACGCTTATATTCTGCAGCGCACCATAAACAAACACAAGAAATGGCAGACGGTGAAGAAGAGACTGAAAAAAAACAACCGCAAGAAGATCTGCAATTAAATCCAACACCTCCTTCAATAATTACCCTTTATGGAAACTCAAGGTTACTTTTTTACTTTTTATCAGTCAATTAAGTCAATCCTTATTAATCTCAATTATTTGTGTTCAATTAAACCCTAAAATAATAATTTGATAAATGCTAACGCTGAAGGTATCGTGTTAATGTTTTTTTTAAATACTTTAGGGTGGCAATTTCTGATCCGACACGAAACGCGATCTGAAATCAACACAAAAATTAACAAGTTAGGATAGAGTCTAAATATATTTGAGTCGGGTTCGGGTCGACCTATGTAACCTGTTTATTAAACATGTTAGGTTCGGGTTGAGAATAAAGTAAGTGGGTCGACCCGCCAACCCGTTTAAATGAGCATAGTGTGTTTATCTGCACCAAATATTTGAAGATCGACTTTATTCTGGAACAAGTAGAGAATTGACTATGTTCTGACCTTATACTCGTGTATTGTAGCTACGAGAGAATTGTTGCAAGAGGGTTCGAGCTGACAGGAATCGGCTTCTGTGGAAAACGAGGATACCGGAATCAAAGGATCAATGTTTCAAACGCCAGGTTTGTATACACGCTTATATGTATATTTGTGTGTTTGTAATTATTACATGTCTTGTTTTATGACTATTGATGTTCTATTTATAGTTGTTCCATTTCAGACTGGCCTTAAAGCAATAAATTTACTTGCCATCTCTTGCTAGGGGAGTGTTTGGATTAGCCTTTAAAAGTAATTATGTGATTTTGAATAACCTGAATAACAGTCAGCTGCAATGAATGGGTTGTAAGAGATTGTGTTTTGAGGAGTCATAGTTGTTTGATGTTTTAGTAATCTGATAATTAGTTGTGCGAATGTTTTGCAAATTCTGAGTATTAACTGTAGTCCTTGTTATGTTGTGATGTGTATCCTTTAATCATCATTAATAGCAACTATACTTGTGATTCAGGTATATGTTGTTGCTTGAGGTTCCTACTTACTTCAAATTTAGTTTTTCTTTGCAGGAGTTAATTAAGTCATCCTTCCAAGACATCGTATCTGATGAATTAAAAAAAATGAAAGAGACGCCAATGAAAAGCTGTTCAGAAACTTTGAGCGCTGACGCAGAAACTAGTGATGATATGATATGGGAATATGATGGAATTCATGAAGCGTACCAAGGTGAATGTGAAGAAATTTTGTTGGAAATGCAAAAGATCTTTTATGAGGATCTAGAAAATGAACAGATTGGAAAAGGTAAGTTTACCTTGCTGTATGGTTATTATATTTTGTAAAATTTCCAAAGAGAGTCAGAATGCTTTGTATAATCAACTTCTTTGTCATTAAAATTATATCTCCTATATGCCGAACCAGATAGCACTATCGATGCATGGGAAGACGAGGAAGATGAATACCTAGCTCGTTTGGTTTTTGAAAATATGCAGCTGAATGATGACAAGGTAAGAACCTAATAACTGTTGGCTGAAGCATTCATGCAATGGCACTCTTGCTTGTAGAAAATTAATACGTAGTATTATAATGGAAGTATACTTAAGCAGAGATTGTATTTTTTTAGTCCATGTACGTATAAGTAAGTTGATGCAAGTTATTAGTATCTTTAACGGGTCAAAGGGGTAAAATAAAAAAGATTAGCTTCAAATGAAACTGGTCAAATGGATCCAAAGGGGTAATATAAATTGATTAACTTACAAAGGTTTACTTTATATTTGACACACTTATTGTTTATTCATATATACCCATAACGACCTGTATTGATGAATTACCATGTGCTTCCTGTTAGCCAACCCGCCCGCAGTGTATCTGATGAACTTAGTGTTTTGTATTGCTCTTTTTTTTATGACATGGAGAATACCACTAGGCACTAACGTGCATACGTTGTCAATAGGTGGGAAAAGAGTTATGGTGTCCCATGTGCAATCAAGGAGTGTTACAACAGAATCGCCATCTGATCTTTTGTTCTCTTTGCGATCTTAAACTTACTAGAGGCGATGAGGTCTTAATAACTTAATCCTTCCCCTTTATTTTAACTTGTTTCAGCCAGCTAGCAAGTTTGTTTCATCAGTAATTCTTCCATCAATACATTGCCTCACATATTGTACAATAGTTGATATCATATCTCCTGGGGGTTGCAATCTTGGTGGGTTGGGTCATGGGTCAAAATGGGAAAAAGAGCACTTAATTTTTTTTTTTGAACAAGGTTAAGACTAGGTACAATAAGCATTACTAAGCAGATATCAAGAGGAAATAAGCACTTAATTTTATTTTTGAACAAGGATAAGCACTTAAATAAGCTGGATAAATTAAGCAGTTTGGGAAAAAGAGCATAAAGTCAGATTTTGATAAAAGTTTAAAACCTAAAATTTAATTTAAAAAATAATTCAGAAACAAAGAAAGACTCACTGATAAGCGTTAAAGGGATTTGTAAGCCACTTTCCCCGGTCAAGCACATCGATGTCTGTGGTGTTCGGGTTGTTGCGGCTGTTCTCGTTGTTACCGGATAAGACTTCCAGGTTGTTCTCGTTGGTACTGGCTTCAAGGATGTCCTGGTTTTCCATGTTACGGCTATTCTCCATGACAAAACAAAAAATATACACATTAATCCTCATCGCTAGGAGTCTACTGTATTTTGTGAACTAGTAGGTGCAAGTTCTACCTATTTGTGGGGCTTTCTATCGTATAATGTTAACTGATGAGACTACACGAAAAATTTGAGATCAAATTGGGAAATCGTATAATGCTAGGCCTGATGAAGGATGTTCTAATACCATGGTGAATGTAATCAGTAGCCCCACAAACGTTGCTCACATATCTAGAAAAAGCTTTTCGTCAGCTGTTTCTATTCCTAAGGAAGCAATTGATGAAATTAAATCGAGGTTTGTTAATACCCTGTACGGATTCTCCGTTGGTAAGAGGCTAGCATTCCCATTGGTTAAGAACTATGTTAAACATGCTTGATAGAAGTTTGGACTGAAACAGGTCATGTCACACCATGGCATGTTTCTATTTCAGTTTGAAACAAAGACGGGCATGAGAAAAGGTTATGGAGGGTGGTCCTTGGCGAATCAATCTGGTCCCAATTATTTTAAAGGTATGGATGCCGAATACTCTACTTAAGAAGGAGAAGGTGTCTTGTGTTCCGTTATGGGTGAAAATGCATAACGTGCCTATAGTAGCTTATTCGAAGGTTGGACTGGATGTGATTGCTGCAAAGGTGGGTAAACTCATTAGATTAGATGCGCATACTACTAGCATCTGTCTTAATTCATGGGGACGTAGTGACTATGCTAGAGCTCTTGTGGAAATATCAGCTGAAACACCTCTTGTTAATTCGGTTTATCTGGAAATCCCCCTTGATGATGACAATGGACACGTTATGGCCAAAGTTGACATCGAGTATGAATGGCAGCCTCCAAGGTGCGGGACTTGTAAAGTGTTTGATCATTTGGAGGCTATGTGTCCTAAGAAGCAATCTAGTTACGCTAAGACTCCTAGAGCTACTGAAGACAAGGGTAAACAGATTGCTACAAAAGCCCATGGGTAGCACGTGTAAGAAGAATAAGGATAAACAGGTTAGTACTCAACGTTATATCAAAGGAATACAACTAAGACGCCTTCTCCTCCTGATTCTTCAAAGAATGGTAAGCCGAACTATATTAGTGATGATATTAGTTTTGCTGATGTAAGGAAGTTCGTTGATAAAACGATGGAAGAGGAGTCGATACTTGAATATATTGGGAACGATACTAAGGATAGTTGTAGTTCGTGGGAAATACAGGATGATAAGGGTTCATCTAAGAAACCTAATTCATATATGGAACTGATAACAGTATGCCTATTCCTTATAACAATTGGAAGATGAGATCCTTAATGCTTATGATGACCATGAAGATCAATTTGAAGAATATTCGTGCCACCGCTACCCAAGAGTCAAGGCCAATACTTGAACACATACCAATATTCCACAATCTCAAAAGGGTATCATAAAAACACTATTTTTATAAAAACACACTAAAAACACCAAAATTGAATTGAAGATCACCAAAATTGAAGATTAGGGTTCTTACCAAAATTGAATATTGAAGACAATAATTGAAGTGGTTTCCGAGTTGGAGTGGATATGGAGGAACAATTTCAAAATATTCCCGCTGTGTTTGGGAGTTGGAGTGGATAACCAAAAGTCAAAATTCAAAAATTTCTTTTGTTAATAAGTTGTTTTATTTAACACAATTCAAAATGGAGTTTTTTAGGTGACTTTTGTATTTTCAAAATTTATTTAACAAAGTATGTACTTTTAAAAATATTTATTAAATAATAGTATTTCATTTATTTTATTAACAAATGCATAGTTTTTTTGTCTATTTTAACAAACGGGTAAAAGCACAATTTGAATCATGTTGCAGTAACATAAATCTGTAAATCATTTTTATTTGACCAAAGTCGGTGACTAGTTTTTTTTTTTTTTGAACGGCAAATGGAATTTTATTAAAAAAGGGCTAGAAAGAAACTAGCAGACGAAATACACGCAAAAACGATCCAACAAACAAAGAACGAAAAGGAACAGAAAAACACTAACGAAACGAACTCGCAAAACAACCAAAGGCTATTAGAATAAGAAAGATCCCACCATGGCGCCAACTGAATTAACTCCCATGAACGAAACCGAACACCCGAGGCATCATACCAAAAAGCGATCTAACCGGCATCCTTTGTTTGTCTCGATAAGGCATTATGAAGAAAAATAGCTTCTTTAACATTGCCATAATAACTCCAAATCTGAAGATCGCTAGGAAAATAATCTTTCCACGAACGTAGTTGCGCGAGAGAGAACAACCCGTGTATATTTCCATTGGGGTCTCTATAGCTCCATCGTTTATCAGAATCTATCTCGTCACTAGTTAGAGGACCAATATAATCAATCCACGAAGAACCAGACTCAGCAGCAATATTTAAATCATTACCCGGGGGTGTAGATGGAGGCGCAATGATGGAGTCTTTTTCAGGAGCAATAACTGGCGTAACATCCTCATTATCATCAGTGGTAACATTACCACAATCACCCTGAGAATGAACTCCAAGAATCTCACCAGCATCATCTTCCAAATTCTTTTCCATGCAATCCTTAATACACCCATCATTATACAAGACCGAATCATCACGAATCTCGCCTTCTTCAAAGGAGTCCACAAGATCACTTTCCACCCCACGAACATCCTCCTCTCGCAAAACCCGACTAGAAGGCGACACCGAATCATTGTTAACATTCTTAGGGGAATCTGAATCACAACTATCGACATCCAAATGCTCCTCATTTTCCAAACTTTCATCCAAACTAGGACCCTCTGCATCCTTCCTTTCCAGAGGATTAGACTCGGAATTGACCTCCATCGATTCAATATTGGGCGCCCAATATGCAAACTCAGTAGCGATAATACGATAAGTCCGATTACGATATGAAACTATAAAGGACTCTATCACACGATGTAAAGACTCTGTAAGAACACAAACCTTCCCATGAGACATTGGTCCATCACTTACCATATCCGTAAACACGCTGCTTCCCCACCGACCACCCAACTTCTTATAAACCTCTGGAGCCCATGATGCCAATGGCAGACCCACCAGGTCTATCCAAACACATCTTTCATCTGGAATAAAATCGTGAGAAACATCTTTAAACTCCAAAAATATATCTTTTAACGCCTTTGAAGTCTTGACGCTTTGTGAGACTAAGTTTTATAAGGAATGAATATTTTACGAGGTAAACCGACCAAAGTATCTCCCCGGATAATCTTATACGAGTATGATTCACATACATGTGCTAATTGGTATTTTTAATATATTTTAATCGACACGCATGGCATATCGAAATTGATTCGAGTCTCTGCTCGATAAACTTCTAAACTGTTGATGAGTTCTAAACTGTACACACATTATGGTTCTAATTTTTTCATGGCATCCTAGTTGATTTTTTACTTTTGCTCCATCACAATTGTCAATTGACAAGCATCCATAGAACATTTCTAATTTTTTTACTTTTGCTCCACTACAGTATTATAGTATGAAACAAGGATATGATAGTTAACCACTGAAAGGGGATGTAGCTACAGACTTATAGAACATGTTTATAATGTCATTTACATAGCAAAATATTCAAACTGTATTGTATTTAACAATGTTAAAGCAATTTACTACCTCTACGATCATACTACATATACACAAAAGAAAATGAACTTTGTAATCAATATCTAAAACTGCTGATGAATACCCTTAGATTCCTTTCTATAAATTTAAATTTTACTGCAAAATTCAGTCTCGCAAACATCAACGATAAGCATAGAGGTGGCAAAATGATGGATTGGGTTGGGTTGGGTTTGGGTCATGGGTCATGGGTCTGGTCTATATAAGTTATGGGTTTAGATGGGTTTTGGTCTAGATGGGTATGGGTTTGGATGGGTTTGGATGGGTCTAGATGGGTCATGGGTCTGGTCTATATAAGTTATGGGTTTAGATGGGTTTGGGTCTAGATGGGTATGGGTTTGGATGGGTTGGGTCTAGATGAGTTTGGGTCTAGATGGGTTTCTAAAGATGGCAAAATGGGTCGGTCGGTTTTTTTTTTATGTTTTCGCCCGATGTTTACTATTTTGGCCGTTTTTATGATTTCGTCAGTTTTTTTTACGATTTCGTCCGTTTTTCGCGATTTCGTCAGTATTTTTACGATTTTGTCAGTTATTTTACGATTTCGTCGGTTTTTTACGCTTTCATCAATTTTTTACGATTTCGTCCGTTTTTTTACGCTTTCGTCCTTTTTTTAACGCTTTCGTCCGTTTTTATACGATTTCGTCTGTTTTTTTACGTTTTCGTCAGTTTTTTTACGCTTTCGTCCGCTTTTTTACGTTTTCTTCAGTTTTTTTACGCTTTCATCATTTTTTTTACGATTTCGACCGTCTTTACGATTTTGTCAGTTTTTTACGATTATATCCGTTTTTTACGCTTTCGTCTGTGTTTTTACTTTTTCGTCCGTTTTTTTAACCTAAAGAAACTGACAAAAGCGTAAAAAAAACGGACGAAAACGTAAAAAACTAACGAAAACATAAAAAAAAGACAAAATGGTAAAAAAGGACGAAATCCTAAAATAACTGACAAAAGCGTAAAAAAAACCGACGAAATCGTAAAAAAACTGACGAAATAATAAAAAAGCGGA